>CM038227.1:32827355-32988430 GCA_021442155.1 Cymbidium sinense
AATTTCTAAAGTCCTTTAAATTTTCTCTTATTTAGATCATGATCAAATTCAAATTTATTAAATTTTCTCATGATTTATATTCTCATTTATATTCACATATAAATGAAATATAAATTCAAACAATCAAAACCAATTCCAAAAAAATAAAATCACAAATCAAAACATTCAAAATCCAACCTAAGCCTTTCAAGTCAAAATCTTGAACTTAGTCAACTTCAAATCAAGCCAAACTCTTGATTTTTTTTCATGATTCAATCAATCATCATGAATCCAAATATAAATACAAACTTCAATCACTTAACTCAATTCAAAATCAAACCAAATCCATTCATGTTCTTCCTTTGAATATGAAATTGTCAAATGAAAAATTTGACTTCAAACCACTTGCAAATGGATTTATATTTCAATCATAAGTCCATTTACAAGTTCAACCAAACTCAAATCAAGCTTTGACCAACCAAATTGACCCACTTAGGCTCACTTGACCCAAAGTGACGTAAAGTACCCTTATGAGCCAAATTCTAATCCTAACCAAATTGGATTGAATCAAACTCACCTACGCCTCTCATCATAATCAACAATCATCATGGGATGATCAATCACCCAAATTGGGTCAAACCAAGTCAAACCTAAGGGTTGACCAAGTCAACACTTAGCCAAAATGAAACTAACATAGCCAAAATCCACATAGGCCAAATTGATTGAAACCATTGATCTAAGTTCATTCATGACCTATGTTTGAACTTGACCAAGTCAACATTTGAGCCTAACCTAGCCCAATTGGCCACTTGACCCAAGTTGACCCAACTTGACCTAAAAAGTCAAAATGTGTCAAAACTTGATCTAAGCCAAATTGATTGAAACCAATGGGTCAAGTTCATTCCAAATCACTTGTTGAACTTGACTCAATTGGCCAACTAGACCTAACCTAGCCCAATTGACCTTGAACAACTTGACCTAAAGGGTCATGTTGAGCCAAATTCAAACTTAACCAAAATTGATTGGAAAATACCAATCCACTTCATATGACTAACCAAACCTAAACCCATGACCTAGCTCAAATAGGTCAAATGGGTCAAATTGGTCAACTTGACCCATTTGACCTAATTGAAGTCATATGAACCAAATTCAAACCTAAACCAAATTGAATCAAACCAAAGACACAAAAACATTTCAAATGGTCATATGAACTTGACCCAACCTTGGTTTGATTTGACCAATTGTCAAGTTGACCCATTTTGACCTAAATGGGTCAACATGAGCCAAACCATACCAAATGAACTCCAAATCCAATGAAACTTGGCCAAACCTATTTTCTCAACATACCAACATATTAATTCAAAAATCATCCAAATGACCATTCTACCCTAGGCCATAGAACAAATTTTGGTCAAATCCATGGGAATTTGGTCAATCTTCATACCACTTGATACTTTTTTTGGTCAAGTAAACCCTATGAGGGTGGTGCACCCAATGGGTTTGGGTCAACAAACTTGACCCAAAAAACCCAGCTCATGGCTCAAATTGGCCATGATCATGTTCCACTTTAATTTGAAGCACATGGGAGGTTACCACTCTAGCCCAAACCATGTGCAATTCTAACAGATCAAACAACCCTTTCCAAGGTCAATTGGATCAAAAAAATGAGCTTGACCATCCGATTGCCATAGGGAGATATACTCCCCCTAATTCCGAATTCACATATATGAGTAAGGAGAGTGTTAGAAGAGCAGAGTGATCTAGTCTCTGAGGGAGATTGAATTTCCATTTCTTTTTTCCTTAAGAAAATAGGAGCTCCATTGGTTTCAACTTCCACACACTCAATTCAAACTCTCCACAAGGGTCAAGTCAAACTTGAAGCTCTCTCTCAAGTTCCAAAGGCAAGGGAGATCTAATTCCATCAAAGCCACAAGGAGCTTGGGAGGTTGGTCCAGAGCTATCCACTCAACCTCAAAGCTAAACTTTCACCAGCTTATCTCAACTGATGAAGCTCTCCAAGGAATGGTGATCACCTCAGGTTAGACATTTTTGACCACTAAACTCAATGTGTGTGGTCCTTTGTGAAAGAAATGTTAATGGCATGAAATCACCATTAGATGTGATTTGCATTGTAGATGGTGTGTGCAAGTTTCATCCCAATCGAGCTTAATCGAGCTCGATCAAAGCTGAACATGGATTCCCCATGGATGAAGAGGATGATCTCGGCCATCCATCCGCATTTTGGATGGATGATAATTAAACATTTTTCTTATTTCCTTCCATAAATTAATTCATCCATTTGATCGATGGTGGCGATACCAAAGCATGCCACGCTACTGACATTTTAAGTATGCCGTTGTGGCGTAAGCGCATCGAAGCGCATGTCATGCCATTATTAAGAATTATTAAAGGTTTATTTAATTCTAATTAATCCTAAACTTCAAAATTCATATCTCTAAAGAAAAATTAGAAAAATATGAGGTAAATTGCTCACAAAGATAATTCAATCTAGAATATTCTAAAATTAGTTTTAATGGATTTTGAATTGTATCTTTCTCTATTTTGGGTTTTATTAGAAATATTAATTGCTAATTACTCCTTTAATTCCATTAATCTCAAACTTCTTGAGTATATTTTGGGGATGACTTACGCCTCCCCTAATTTTCTTGGGATTTATTGGTGGCTTAAGAATTGCTAATTCATTTCTAATTACTCCTTAATGTAATTAAGGGTTTTAATTAGTGGTTTAACCTTTGTTGAAGTTGATTAATATTTGGTGAATAGAGGTTTAATAATTTTGGGGGCATTTCCTAAGCTATTCCTTAAACCCCTTTTCTTTCTTAATCTTCTTAATTAAGGGTTAATTCACTAATTACCCTCTTAATTAATTTCTTAAAATTCTAAAACTTTTAACTTAATTAATCTACTTTGGGTAGATGCTTAGGTGTTCAAGAGCCTAAGTTCAATTAAAATCAAAACTCAACTCATATGTGTGAGGGGGTTTTGAAATTACTTAAGTTAAACCCCTTAGCTTAATTAATCATTAATCATGAGCCAAATTGCATTAGGCCTTTCTTCCTAGGTGCATTGAAATTTAAATTCCTTGTGGTTTTATGTCATCTCATTGGCTCATAATTATTTGATTAACTATGCTAAGGTGGTGTAGGTAAGGGTAATTAACATGTTTAATTCATACCTTAACCTAATCAAAATATAAAATGAATCTAATCATCTAAAAATTAAACAAAATATCAAACACATGTGGGAATGGGTTAGGAACAACAAACTCAACTCACATTTTCAAATTAAATCAAATTCAAAATCAAACAAAAATCATATTAAACACTTTGATTTTGCTTTAAACTTTCTTATTTCTTAAGATTGTCTTTAGGATTAATTAAAGTGAATGTGTTTACATGCTTTCATTGCTTTAGTTCTTTCCCAAACTAAATATGTATGTGTCATATGATTTCATGCATACTTTTCAAAATCAAATTTAAAATGAAAATGTTTCCTTTATGTCAAATTGCATGTGTTGGCTAAAGTAAGAATATGAGTGGCTATTATCACTATTAAATTCAAATTATTTTCAAAATATATGAATCAATTATCAAAATTGAAAGTGTGTACTTATACTTATAAGTTTGCATGTGAGAAAAATATAAGGATGTGCTTAGTGTAGGTTTCCTTCTCTCTCTTTTTTAGTTTTGAATAGGATTTGGTAAAGTGTATGGTTCATTTGAAAAGAACCTAACACTTGCCTAATTCCATATCCTATTCATTCTACTATTACTTAAGAAGGATACACACTTTGCACATATAAATTGCATATAAACAAAAATAAATAAATACAAATTTTTTCTTTTCATTCATTTCTTTTGTACACATGTTTGTATTTAAGGAAAGTGGTATATTAGGACAATTAGGTTGAGGCTTTAAGTAGCTAAGTAGGTCTTGTACCTTACACCTAGTTTTCAACTCACTTATGCCTTTTATCATTCATATGTGCATGTGAAAATTGGATAAGAAACCCTTTACTTAATGAAAATCATGCATCATAAACATTCAAATTTTCTTAAATAATTACAGCATGCATCATAAAGTGTGTTAAACATTCATTTGTATAGATATGCTTAGGATCATTCATATGCATGTTATACATGTTGGGAAAGAAATGAAGTGATATGTGTTTTGTGAATTTACTTCACTTTATTTAATCTTAAAATGTTTTTCTTTTGAATAAGTTTTTTAAGAGTTCATCTAAACTTAGGATTAATTAAAATACATAATAAATATTCACTAAATAAAACTAAAATATGAATCACTTTAGAAATTACTTAGGTTAGGGAAGGAAAGAGAAGTTCTTCTCTTTTCCCTCTCTTTTATAACTTAGTAATTAATTGTAGGATTCACTTGAACCTAATCAAAACATAAAATAAAATCAACCCAAAATATCACAACTTGAAACCCTCCTCTAAGTTGAACATGCTTCACACTTAGAAAATTCTAACTTAAAGCCATAGCTAAGCATACCACACAAACCTTAAAGCACACAATTAGGCTAAGTCACCACTTCTAGCTTTAGGTTAGGCGGTGCATGGTTTGATGTTTGATTTTATGATGTAATATTTTAGACTAGATGTTAGGGTGCATGTATGTGTAGAATGGTGATCTTAGTCTAACCATTATCTTGCGGGATTGTGCTTAAGGGGCATAATAAATAAAAAAATATAAATACTTTTTTGTGCGGTGCTTATACCCTAAGCATAATCCAATAGGCCAGTGGACTTAGTCACCCATGTGTGTGATAATATCATATACATGCTTGGGATTTGTGTGGTTTGTTTAGCTAATCTCTATTTTTGTGTTAGTTAGATTTTTATTTTCCTTTTCATGTAATTTTGCAATTAGGATTTTGGAATGATTGTTATGGGGATTAGGAGTTGGTCATAAGATCTCATCTTATGTACCATGTGAAGCCTTTTTAGCATCCACCTTCCAACCATCAAAAAAAAGAAAGAAGAAAGAAGAAAAGAAGAAGAAAGAAGAAAAGAAGAATGAAGAAATGAAGCTTGAAGACCCCATAATGAATTGCTTAATTATATTTAATTCATTTGTAATCCGGGTTGTATAAGGGTAGAGCTTCACTACCCAATTTATTTTGGGTTTGGTGTCGACCATGGCCTCTTATTTTGTGATTAGCTTTATAAATTGATTGATGATTTGTTTAGCTTGTGCATTAAGTGGCATCCTTTTTTCTAGTTTCTTCTTTATGTTATATGGCCTGATGGATTAGGCTCTTAGGGAAAAATAAATCTTTTACCAAATTTAATTCAAAACTAAAAAAAGAACTCATAACCTCACCTAAAGCTTTAAAATCAAGATAAAAGAATTAGCAACCCATTGGATGAGTACTTCTTTATAACATCATGCACAAATGCATATTATTTTCACTCTTGATTGGAGGGCTTCCACCTTTGCCAAACTTGGCTTGACCTTTGAGAGCCATGGTGGAAACACACTCCTCCCTTCTTCTATTTTTGGCCAATAATCATTTCTCATGCATTAGGCATATGAATCCTATTAGCCTGAGTCAAAATAATTGTCCAAAAATGAAAATAAAATGAAATATGAATTTCATTAGATTTAGGTCATTTGAAGCTTACACTTACCTGATCTAGTCTCTTTAGGGAGTGAGTTTAAGGACTTAGTCTCTTTCTAAATAAATAACAGCCTAGCTATCTTCCATAAAGCTTATGACTTGCCTACATGAATTTAAAA
Organism: Cymbidium sinense; assembly: GCA_021442155.1. Taxonomy (NCBI): domain Eukaryota; kingdom Viridiplantae; phylum Streptophyta; class Magnoliopsida; order Asparagales; family Orchidaceae; genus Cymbidium; species Cymbidium sinense. Next base: position 32,833,116 of record CM038227.1, read on the forward strand.
TCATAGGAGGAGTTAGTTTGGCGGCCACCAGTGGTTGTAAGTCAAGTCGGTGGTTTGTCCTCTCTTGTGGAGGCAAACCAAATACCCATTTTTCTTAGATTTAGGTTGTGCTTTCTTACAAAGCTCCTAGATTTAGGTTACGAGGTTGCTTCTCTCTTTGTGGGCCATAAGCATAAATCCTCACCTCTTAGGCATTTCTAATCTTGTATTGTAATTATAAGCCTAAATTTCTAATGAAAATTCAACTCAAACAAATTAAATCAATTTCAAAAATGTAAAGCAATAGGATAGTTTGAGATGCTTTAGGTTTCCTAACATCGTGACATCTCCTACTTATCTTCATTTGGCTTCGATAATAACTCTCTGTTTGATCAATCCAATTTGATCTTCAAAATAAACTAATCGATTGATAGTCCTATATATTAAATCTTTGGACAATGATCATTTACCTTAATCGAGTATTTTTAAGGGATCTCATTCCTTAGGATGTAATTAACTATGGGGCTTGCCCCGAGAACTTAATGAACTTCTTTAAAATAAACCACTTTACTTTTTATGTAAAGTAGGGAAGAATCTCACCCATAATGTCCTTAGGAGTCCTTATTTTGGTGATTAGGTCCATTGTAGGTGGTGACTTCTATCTTTTGAGATAGTACACCTCTCCTCAATATACCGATCACCCTAATAAGTACATCACATTGGATCGTGGTGTCACAAGAAAATTATATTCTTGTTTTCATATCTTCTTTCCAAGAGGGAGGAAAATGAAATGAATAAATTTCCACCATAGATTTTTTTGGACTCCATGGGGATGGTTCCTCTCTCCATCTTTGGTAAATGATCATTGTCTTCAAGTATCGATAGTGGGTTTGTACTTTGGTATGAATCAAGACTATCTTTCCCATTGGCACTTAGCTTATTTCATCTTAAGTTAAGCTAGCCAACATCTTTAGGTTTAGGACCTCACTTGTTGGTCTTAAAACCCCATTGGGTTCTCAATGGGTAAAAATAAAAGATCTAAATAAAAGAAAACATTTAAAGACTTCCTCCTTATCATTTTATGATAAGGAAAGGTTCATTCTAAAATAATAAAATAAATTTTTCATAAAATCTTGCTTTTCAAAATGCACATAATAAAATATTTTCCACTCACCCTCATTAACAATTCTCATAATTGTTACATGTAGGAATTTTCAAAAGTAAAACTTACAATCTTTTCCAAAAGCACAAATGGACATCTTCCTTCAATTCATTTTGATGAAGATTTCATTTTTAAAATTAAATGAACAATCATCTTTCCAAAAATCAAAATCAAAATTTAAAATAAAACTTTCAAAAAATATGAACCTTTCCATTCAATACCCACACACATTGAATGGAAGTTTCATTTTCAAATAAAATTAAATTTTCAAAGCACATATGAACATCTTCATTTAATATACTCAAATTTATTGAATGAAGATTTCATTCAAAAAAAATAACATCATTTGGAAATCCACTTAAACATATCCCATATATGATTAAGTTGGAATTCTTTCAAAAAAGCAATAATCACACAAAAAAATAAAATTTTTACATTTCAAAATAAGATTGACTCCATTCCCAAATTTGTTAAATGGAAGTCTTCTTTCAAAAATCAAAACATAACAATCATATTTTCAAAATTTCTGAACACATTTGGAATTTCATTTTGCATACTCTAATTTTCTAAGTAAAGTCTCCAAATTCAAAATCAAAAATTTTTAAACACATTTTGGAACTTCATTTAGCATACTCAAATTTGCTAAGTGAAGTCTCCAAATTCAAAATCAAAATTTTCAAACACATTTGGAACTTCATTTATCATACCTAAATTTGCTAAGTGAAGTCTCAAATTCAAAACAAAATTTTCAAAACATTTGGAACTTCATTTAGCATACTTTGCTAAGTGAAGTCTCAAATTCAAAACAAAATTTTCAAACACATTTGGAACTTCATTTAGCATACTCAAATTTGCTAAGTGAAGTCTCAAATTCAAAATAAAATTTTCAAACACATTTGGAACTTCATTTAGCATAATCAAATTTGCTAAGTGAAGTCTCAAATTCAAAACCAAAATTTTCAACACTTTTGGAACTTCATTTATACCAAATTTGCTAAGAGAAGTTTTCATTTTTCCAAACCAAAACAAAAAATTTTGAACACATCTTTTATTCATTTAGCATACTCAAATTTGCTAAGTAAAATTTCATTCAAAAAAAAAATTAAGAGGACTTCATCTTTAGCATACCATATTTGCTAAGTAAAGTCTCCACTTTCAATCAAAAATAAATCAAAACAAATGAAACACTTAGGATTTTCTTAGCATACTCAAATTTGCTAAGAATCTATTTTCAAAATCATAAAACACACTTGGGTTCTTCACTTAGCATACCTAAATTTGCTAAGTGAGAATTCCAATTTTCAAAATCAAACAACAATTCACCAATAAAGAAATAATTATTTTCAAACACTTCTTAGCATACCCAAATTTGCTAAGTGAGAAATTCAAAATCACCAAATCAAAATAAAAAAATCAATTGACCCTTACTTTAACATACCCAAATTTGTTAAAGGAAAGGGTCCTCAAATCAAAAATAAATTCAAAAACATGAACCTATGGAAGCATCCTAAAATATTTGAATCCACTTTTCAACATACCCAAATTTGTTGAAGTTGGATTCATATTCAAAATTCTCTTTTCAATCAAATTTCTAATCTTCTCAAATCCATTTGAACCCCTTAACACTTCCAAGATGTTGGATGTGGGTTCAAATTCTAAATTCAAATTCAAAATCAACAAAAATAGAAATATGATCCAAGCTCATTTCCTATATTGATTCTCGGCATCAATACAATAGTTGTCTTTCATTTTTTATGGTTGATATAAATGCAGGTTCAAGTTTGTATTCACTTTCTCATTTGAGGGAGTGAGGATCACATGTGAGGGCACTCCCCACATTTGTCGGTAGGATTGCGGTGGGCGGGAAGAAGGATCATCGGTGATCTACCTTCATTGACATCTCCTCATTGAAGAGGAAAGCGTGGCGGTCCACCGGCGGTGATAGTAGCACCGCAGTTTGTGCCTGGTTTCTGGTCTGGTGAGTAGCTCTCATCTACCCTCTAAGGGTAAGGCTCCCGATCTCGGGATTGCCTCCCTACTTTTTAGTATGGGTCTAGCTCTCACTCCTCTCATCCTACATAACTGAAGGAACAAAAGCATGATCAAGCTATCATATATTGTTAGGAGATGGAGGCGTATTCAACTGTTGAGTTTCCATTTGACTTCACCACTTGTTATGAAAACCGGTTTCATCCTCTCTGGGTGTGAGAGGATGCTAGGAGGATTCACACATCACCTCCAGTGGTTAGCATACCATCGGTTTTGAGGCGGAGGTGTGCCTCCGTCGGTCTTATGCTAGTTGGGCGAGCTTGTTCAGTGCTCAATTTGATGAGATCCATCATCCCCATAGTGTGGAAACATATTCATCGAGAGGGCGGAGGCCATACCTCATATTACCCGGTAGGAGAGCGGAGGTTGGTCCGTCGATACACTCTGATTTTTTTGCTTGTGCTACCCGTCACCATACATAGCATCTTGCTTCGGACTAGTCATCACGGGAGGATAGCTCCTTCATAGAGAGTTGGTGGTGTCTCCACCACACCTCTACCCTCACATTGCGGTCATCACAACATCTCATTCCATCAAGGCCATGAAGGCCATATCAGGAGGAGCATACCCATTGGTGATCGGCTATGGTGAGGATCCTACTCATCTACACCCTTATGGCAAGGTGAGCTCTCTCGACCTTCGCCCGATGGTGAGAGGAGTGGACCAAGCATAGTGGTCATCCCTTCACCAACTCCACCATTCGGGGATGGAGATGGTGAGCTATTGCAGAGATGATAGCCCGGTTGCATGATGATAGTGGAACCTCCTAGGAGTCACCCTTTTCATAGCTAGTGGCGTCGAGTGTTTCTCTTCGGTGAGTACAATCCTCATAGGATTGACTCTCTCAAGTAGCGGTGAGGTCGGTGCCTCTCATACATGATAGTGATCACCTTCGGTCGAAATCATTTGTATTTGATCATGATCATTTCTGATGAGATAGTGGCATTATCTTATAAGAAGAAGAAATTAGGGTATGATTATCGATGAGGAGAAGGTACTTGATCCCAATGAAGATGATTTATTGGGAGACTTCGGTTGGAGTTTGTATGGTAGATACTAGAGGATCTCTCCTCAGGGAGCAACATGATATGGAAGGTGATGATGACGAGCAAGAAGACACAACCCATTCGCATTAACACCTCCTAGCATAATTAAAACAAAAAGATGAAAAGATAGATAGGATGGCAGAGTTTGAGGACTTGTTAGCAGTTTGTACTTGAAAATAAGCCCATCATCCTTTCATAGGCATTAGTCGGCCGTTAGTGCATGTCTTGGGACCCAAGACCTTACCTCCCATTGAGCAAGGTAGCACTAGCATGTATAGGAAGGTAGTGGAAAGTACCTCCATACAAGAAAAAGACATAAAATCCATGGTTGAGCAGCAAGTGAAGGAAGCATTGGCTCAAGCCTGGGGAGGATCATCGGTTCCAAAGGGTAGACTAGGAGGAATTTGATTCAATCCAATATCCCAAGGGTTTCATACCTTCCTTCAAAAGCTTTGATGGCGGTGGAAACAAGGTACATATACACACTTGAGGGGCCAATTGTTGCAAGATGCTTTGATTTTCTGCTTTTTTAGTAACAGCGGGATATGCTTGGTATGTTGAACTTCCAATAGTTGTAAAATATTTGTTGAGTTAGAAACTCTTCATCAAGAGGTTTCTTTGGAGCTTCGAAAAAGGGTTCTTATAGTGATCTCGTTGTACAACAACACCTGAGTCCCTTATTGATTATATTCTCAGATGGCATAACTTTGAGTATGAAATGAACCCGCTATCGACATGCCATTGAGATTCTTTTAAGAATATCCATGGCCGACCACCTTCATGCTTAAGGGCTTCATCAAAAATTTTGAAGCTAATCAACAAGGCTAGTCTACAAGGAGAGGCCAAATAGTTGCCTTTTCAAGATCATTGCCTAAGCAAAAGCCAAGGTCTATGAAAGAAGCGGGGACAAGTGATAGTGAATAGGGAAGCAAGCTAGAGATCGTCGAGAGACCACGACCTTCGCTCACTCACCTCTTTACCACCGAGGCAACCCTACCGGCCTCCATAGCCTCCATATACCCGGCCTCTCACCATACCAAGCGAAGACACACACACAGTAGCTATGGTCCACTACTCTTTTAGATAAGCAACAAACCTTATTCATTTAAGAGGGAGGTAATGAAGATCTTTAAGAATCTCTTAAAGAAGCGATTTTCAGCTACCAAACTGGAGATGGAGGAAGTAGGCAAGTCATGATCAAACTTTTGCCCCTACCCGTATCTTGTTTGGAGGATTGCTTCACATTCAAGGACTCGCTTGAACATAGCTTCAAGACTGGTGCTATAGTTATCCCAAAGGAATACCTTGTGGAACAACCATCCAGTTCCATTAGGGTAATCCTTGGGGATACATGTGATCTCCAAAAAAAGAAGGTTGGGATATCTCTTTATCCAAAACCTCTAAAGATCATCCAAGATCAAAACTTTCTTTCTTGTAGGTGCTTGAGTTCAAACCTCAACATCAAGGAAGGTTTGCAAGTTGCTGCCAACTCAAGAAAGAAGGGTAGCAGTCTTGGCAGGATAGCCTAAGCCAACCATAGGTCAGCCTCCATCTGCTCGTTTGTAGCTTCCGCGTGACTTCTCTCTTGACTAGCTCTTCTTCTTCTACTAGTAGAACTCTTGTATGGATAAGGGGCCAAATCCCTTACCCCTCTCACTTTACTTGATTTCTACTTTGTACCTCTAACAAATTCCAAGAAATTGAAGAATAAAGCTAGTTTGAATTACATCGTGTCACTTCGATGGGTTGTCTTCTTCTATTCTAATGATAACTCTTCAAGTCAAAATAACTATAATAATTGATCTTCCTCTTTTTAATTTGAGTTGGACTTTCCTCACGAATACTAGGTTCACCTCTTGAGATAGACTTGGAATCATCCGATTGAGGGTCCCATAGGAGAAGGCTGTAGGTGAGCGATGTAGGTAGAACCTTCCATTACCACAAGAGATCAGTCAACCTCCAGTGGCAGGTTCTACCTCCTAGAGTAGCACCTCAAGATGGGGAAACAAGTCATTGGTACAAGGATGAAGCCCCTCCAGGATGCTCCACCCTTGGATATGCTTGTGGAGGATCATAGGTGGACTACAATGTCCTCTCATCTAAGAAAGTTCCATCTAAGCTAAGCATATATGATGCCCTTGTCTTATCAAAGAGATGAGAGAATCATTAATCAAGGCTCTCCTTGATCAGCTTAGCTTGGTGACCGCTATAGGTGAGGAGGCACATTACAAAAAAGCTCAGGGATCACCTTCACAGATGAAGACCTTACGGGGACTTGAGCACGTCCCTACATCACTTGACATGGGTAGGTGAGCCAGAGTTCTCATGATCTAGGTGCATGTGAACATTATGAGTCTAAAGACCCTTGTATTTGAGGATCAACATCTCCACACTGAGGAGATCGATGATGTTGAGAGGATTTAATGAACAAGGTGAGCGTGCTTTAGGTTCCATAGTGTTACCTTTGGAGATAGGTGACTAGGAAGACCGCTTATATCATTGATAATACTTCATTCTTTTGGTACCTTGGATACATCGAAGATAATTCCATCCTCCCTCCATCGCTGCATCAAGTTTAAAAGATGGGATTGAATACATGTCAATGGAGATGAAAAGCCATTTTAGTTAGAGGTTGAGATTTATGAGGATGACCTACTATCTTCCTCAAACACCCTTTCTCTGAACTTGGATAAAAATTCAAATCAAAAAAAAAGAAAAAAAAATGAAGAAAAGAAAAGAAAAGAAAAATAAAAGAAAATGAAAATCCAAGTGAACAAGAAAGGGGAAATTGAAGAAGAAATAGATCATATCACATTCCACCCACCATTCCATCATATGGACATGTGGGTAGAATGACTCAACCTCCACCAGAGCAGAGGCAAAAAAATAAAGGCGCTCTAGAGGTGGAAGACCCCGGTTGGCCATCACCAACAGAGGTCATGTTCAGTTCATAGAGTACCCCTACTATTCACATAGACTTGGAATCTAGCTGAGGATGAGTCTAATGTGATAGTATACCAACCCAACCCTCTCGGGTTCCATTGGAGGTGACTTTCGATCCACAATGAAGACCAGGCCTGACAAAGCAAAGTACAAAATCGTTTATGTAAACTATTACAACAGTTGGGAACCTTAGCTCTAACCTCACTTTCATCTCAAAAAGTTGAAGGTTTAGTAGAGGAAGCCCCTAAGTCTTCCAATGACATGAAGCCAAAGAGATTCTTTTTGGGATCATCATCCTCAAGTCCTAAAGTTGATGTAGAACTTGAGGATACATTTAAAGAATTAATGGAATTACTTGACTTTTACCGCTTGTGTTCATAATCTTATACAAAAGGTTTGGTTCCTCATACATGGTCCGAATAGTCGAAAGTACTTTGAAAAGCTATGGAACAACATAGGAAAGCACAATCAAGAGCAGACTAGATTCAGTTGGTCTAGTCGAGATGATGACGATTACTTTTGGTTGTTACCAATCATTTGGAGTCCGATAGTTCTTTTCACACAACACAACTCTTATGAGAATGTGTGTTTAGAAATCTCGATGATCTAGATGATCTTCAGATCAAGGATGCACCTCCATAATTTGAAGAGGAGATTCATTCAACAATAGACAAGCTTAAAAAAAATCAACCTCGGGATAAAAGAAAATCCACTCTAGATGTACATCAATTCATTACTGAATGAAGAAGAAACCAATGACTTAGTTAGGCTATTGACTGAGTTTAAAGACTGCTTTGCATGGAGTTATGAAGAGATGCCCGATTATCTCGTAGCAGTCCACAAGCTAGCAATAGATCCTAACGCTACCCCTATTCAAGCTCCTAGATGCATGCGATTAGAAATCAAAACAAGGTCATTTCAAAGTCAAGAAACTAATCGATGCCGGTTTCATGGGAAGAAAATACCCTACCGGTTAGCGTGTCATCTAGTTAAGAAGAAGAATGGCCAAATTTGCATATGTCAATTTTAGGGACTTAAATAAGGCATGTCCTAAGGATGAGTCTTCCTATTCCAAAAATTAATGGTGGACATTCATCTCATTATTTCTCTTCATGGATGGGTCATTGGCTACAACCAAATCAAGATGTCTCTCAAGATGAAAGAAACACTTTTTCAACCCTCATTGGAATCTTTATAAGGTCATGCCTTTCTACCTTAAAATGCGGTGCTACATACCAATGGGCCATGACTCGATCTTCAATGAACTCATCCATCATCGTTGAGTGCTACATTGATGATCTAGTAGTCAAGAGCAGAAAAGGAAGACCATCTCTTTGACTTGAGAGTAGTTTTTGAATGGTTAAGATAATATAACCTCAAAATGAATCCCCTGAAGTGTGCATTCGGAGTAGCTTCAGGAAAATTCCTTGGGTTTTTGTCCAACACTGGGGAATAGAAATAGATCCTAAAAAGATCAAAGCTATCTTAGAAATGCCACCTCCTAAAAGTTTAACTCAACTCAGATCATTCCAAGAACAGTTGGCATATCTAAGATGCTTTATCTCTAACCTATCGAGGAGATGCAAGCCATTTTCAGCACTTATCAAAAGGATGCCAAGTTCAAGTGGGATGATAAGTGTCAACATGCTATTGAAGACATCAAATAATATTTGGTGAAGCTACCAGTTCTAGCCTATCCGCAAGCCACTCATCCTTTACTACGCATTGATGACTCTCTCGGTGCTATTGGCCCAAGCCAATGACAAAGGAAAGGAAAGCGCTCTCTACTACCTCGCCATCATTCTCAACTACCCACCTATTGAGAAACATTGCCTGTTTTGATCTTTGCTTCCCAAAAGCTACTTTCTCATAAGGTGAACTTGATCTCAGAATAAATCCATTATAGTATCTCATGACACCAATGCTATCCTCATTTGGCATGGGTCCATGATACTCTCACTTTGATATCACATTCGTACTCCTCGCGAAAAGGACATGACCAAATTTTTAGCAACACCCACTTCGCCGATTCTCCATAGTGATGATCTCCGATGAACAAATCATGAACTTAGGGAGGACAACCATCGATGGGAGATGTATTTTGATGGTGCCTTCTTTTCATAAAAGGGAAGCACCATGATCTATTCTCCGTGAAAGATAGTAGAATAGTTCTTCTAACTCTAGACCATGATGTGATGACATTCTCATACTGTCTTTCCAACCCTTGCACCAACAATAAAGCCGAGTATGAGGCTTTGATTGCTGGTCTAGAGTTAGTCATCAGAATTAATGTCAAGAGCATCAACATCTACGATGATTCTCAGTTGGTCATCAATCAGATTGTCAGGTCCTACAAGGTTCTCAAACCCAAGCTTCATCATTACTACGAGTATACCATGAAGCTGTTGGCCCAAATTCCAAAGTCACCATCTACAAGGTTCCCGAGCAGAGAATGCAGTAGCAGATGCTTTGGCCAAACTTGCCAAAGAATTGGCATGTCGGAAGATGAGTCCATTTCAATAAGGGTCCAAAATAGACAAGCCTTATCCCTTATTGATGTTGAACTCATCGAGAGACTTTCTCTTGAAGGGGAGGTTATTGTTGCCAAAAAGGATGAGGAGCTAGATTGGAGGCAACATAGACTATTTGAACACCGCAAACTACCTCAAGAAAAGTCACAAGCCCATCAGGTGAAATAGAGAGCTCTTCCTATGCTCTTGATGGCACCTCGGTCCTTTGACCAAATGTGGTTACGCTATTTAGAAAACATGAAGCTATAATTAAGGTACATCGTATGCGAGCACATCAATCCGGTCAAAGATGAAGATGAAGATCAAGACTTGGATACTACTAGCCTTCGATGATTAGACGCATGGATGTAGCTAGAGATGCCATCGTGTAGGTACACGGTGGTCCTCCACCAACCACCCAACATTCTACACCCTATATTGGCCTCATGGCCATTCAAGTGTTGGGGTACCAACATTGTGGGTTCGATCGATCCTCCTTCTTTCAAGGGGCATCGGTTCATATTAACTGCCACCGCTACTTTTCCAAGTGGGCGGAAGCCATCCCACTCAGAGAGGTCACAAATCAGCATGTGCTTTAGTTTTTTAGGAACCATATCATATATAATTTTGGGGTGCCTCGATGAATTATATCTGATAATGATATTGCATTCAAAAGCACAAAAATCAACACCTTCACCAGAAGACACGGTATAGATTGGAGATACTCTACTATCTACTATCCCAGAGCAAATGGCTTAGCGGAAGTATTCAATAAAACTCTCATGCAGATTTTGAAGAAGACTCTTGATGACAACAAACAACAGTGGCATGAGCAATTGGTTGAAGCACCACATACCGAACTCCAACTCAGTCTACCCCATTTTCTTTAGTGTATGGGTCTGAAGTTGTTCTACCTTTAGAAGTTCAACTCTCATCACTAAGGATAAAATTGGGTAGTAAGATCAATTCAGAGAAAAATACAAAGTTGTTGTTAGAAGAGCTCAAAGGTTTGGAGGAAAGTCGCCTACGGGCATGCCAGAACCTCGAGTTGTACAAGGCCAAAATGATTCAAGCTCACAACAAGTGGTCCGCTAGTCTTTCAAAGTAGAGAACTTATGTTAGTCCTAAGGAGACCAATTTATTGCTCATCGATGGGAGACAAGTTTGAACTCACTTGGGAAGGCCTATGTATAGAGAAGGCCTACCAAGGAGGATCTTATCGGCTCATTGATTGTAAAGGGGAACACGATGCTTCCAATTAATGGGCTCTAAAAAAAATATTACCCATGAAATAAATCATGTTTGAAAATAATTCTATCGAAAAAACAAAAATCTGATTCCATTTCATCAAAATCTTCTCTTCTTTCGAAGCATTATTTGTTTATCTTGCAAATCCACCATGAGGTGTTTAGGGTAAGTGTAAGAGTCCCCTATCCTATCCTCTTTCACATCACAAACATAACCTCTACTATTAGAATAGAAAGAGAACCCAAGAGGCATCCTATTTTGATTAGCACAACTAAGTTAGTGTTAGAGAACCCAATCGACATCCTTTCTTAGTGGGAATTCTCCATCGACACCATTTCATCAAACTCCCAGCATGTTTAGGTAGGTGTAAGAGTCTCTAAGAGGTGTCCTATTTCTGTTAACACATGCACAACAACAAACACACAAATATTTTATCATGAGCTATTTTGATATGGGAGAAAGCCCCTTGTGGCACTCACTCATTAGCTGCTTTAGGTTGGGTCTACATGTTACCTCACTAGTATGTCACCCTAGTGGTCATTGTTTGGAAGATGTGAGTCCCAGCTTTCTTCTAACTTGACCATTTAAACAATGAGCACCTTGTTAGTATGGTAGATCCAAGCTATCTCATGTTGACTTTGATTAAGAAGATATGAGTCCTGCTTTCTTCTTGAACCATCATGCACTAATTAAGTATATTTGAGGTTTAGATAAGTCCCGAGGCTCCTTTCTCCAACTATTTTGAGTTGATATAAGTCCCGGCATTCACTCAAGAGTCTAGTCATGGCACTTGTCGCATGTGACTATCCCATCAATCAATTCCATATGGAGGATGTGAGTCCCCAGCTTTCTAGTCGATTGTAAAGATGACACCTTAGGTTGGTTGATGTTCATTATGCTAATAGTAACTCACCTGGTGAGCACACCACTCTTGGCAGATATGAGTCCCCATGCTTTTTTCCTTGAGTTGAATACCAAATACCTATTTGATATATGACTAACCATGTCATCTTCTCCGTGGTGTTGATTAAGCCTTAAGACCCCTCTCCCTCTCTATTTGGATTACATCCTTTGACATTTATACTACCGCTACTCTTGGATTGGAAAATTCCTTTCCTCCACATCCCTATGGTTGGAGGATTTGTTTGAGATATCTTCTCCTGTTCAAGAAATCTAGATGTGCTAATATGAGCTCCTTTTGATCCTCACTAATGTGGTCCATGTTAAACAAAGTAAATAAATAAACAAATTAATTCTATGGATTAAGACTTCAAGCAAATTACCCCTTTTCCAAGGACATTATTTTGTAAACAACTATAATGAATTCTATGATTAAGATAAATGCCTCACTCGTCTGTGTTCAATCTATTTTCCACAAGCATACCATAGTCATTCCGCTTAAGATATCACTATGATATTCTTTAGCATGATGAAAACCAATGTCAAGTTTGATTTGTTGCCCAGCAATCATCACCCCATTGGTCTTTAAAGATGTGAGTCCCCTTTCTTTCCTTAGTTGATCATTGTAAACCGAAGGCACTCCTTTGGTCGATAGTTCTCCCATCACCGAAAGCTACTCTTTAAAGAATAGATGTTTAGGCGATATCATCTCTTCTTTAATCCATCATAAACCAAGAATCCATCAAACAAACTAAAAGAAATAAATTAATCTTTGACTATCCTTAGAATTTGATTCACTCAATAGCCCTATTATGAAAGCAATCGATCACCCTGTGGCTTCTTATTTGGAAGATGTGAGTCCCCACTTCTTCCCTAAATTGACCATTGCAAAGGCACCCCTTGGTTGATAGTACCTTATGGTTGGTGACTACCCCTTTGTAAATCTCAGTATTCAGCCTCCATGACTCCTTCTCGCCATCCATCAAACCAATATTCATATCAAAATAAAGAAAAAAAAATGAAATTAATCTTTGATTATCCTTGAGTTGATTTAAGTCCCTAGCGCATTCACTCACAATGCCTCTAGGTCAAGTTTTGATCTATTGCTTTCCAACCCATCACCAAGGCTTTTTATTTTGGAAGATGTGAGTCCTCACTTTCTTCTTAAATTGATCATTACAAACCAGGCACCCCTTGGTTGGATAGTCCCCTTTATGGTTGGTGGACTACCCCTTTGGATTGGTAACTGAGTTAGTCTAGGCCTTCATGGCTCCTACCTGATCCATCAAACCAATGGGATCATCATAATCAAAATAAATCTAAAAATAAAATTAATCTTTGACTATCCTTGAGCTAATTTAAGTCCCCCAACGACATTCACTCAATAGTCAGCCTTAGGTTGGATTCGATTTGTTGTCCAAAGCAACCAATCACCCTAGTGGCTTCTTGTTTTAGAAGATGTGAGTCCCCATGCTTTCTTCCTAACTTGACCATTACAAACCGAAAGGCCCCTTGGTTGGATAGTCCTACCTTATGGTTGGTAGACTACTCCCTTTGGATTGGTAAATCTGAGTTAGGTCTAGGCCTCTATGGCTCCTACTCAATACGATCCATCACAAACTGATGGGATCCATCATGATCAAAACAAAAATGAAAATAAAATTAATCTTGAATATCCTTGAGTTGATCTAAGTCCCCCCATAAATTCACTCAATAGCCTTGGGTTCAATTTCTTATCAATAGATTACCCCAAAGAACTAGTCCCTACTTTGGAGGATGTAAGTTTACTATGCTTTCTAGTACAATGTATACAAGGCATCCCTTTGGTTGGCTAGTCCTACTATGTGTTTAGTAGACTATTTTGGATTGGTAAATCTGAGTTAGCTAGGCCTCCTGGCTCCTACTTACTGATCCATCGCAAAACCAACAAGGTCCATCTCAAAATCCAAATCTAAAATCAAAACAAAATAAATCTAATGAAATAAATAAATAAAATAATCAATCAATCTAAATCAAGTGCTTCTCCTCGTGAGATGCAAATCTTTCTAGTCCCCAACGGATCGAGAATTCTAATCCTCGGATTTCACAACCCTCCCTTGTGGATGACTTGACTTGCTTCCCTAGTGGAGAGTTCACTTCTATCCCGTGGAGTCAAACAACAAACAACAAATTAAACAACAAATTCAACTCTCTTCCCCAAGAAACTCAAACAAATCCAATCCTTTTTCTCCCTAGTTAGACTCAAATTAAATCTCTCATCCCTTTATGGATGACTTGAACCTGCTTCCCTAGCAGAAGGTTCACTTACTCTATCCCTTAGTGGATTCTTCCCTCTCTCTTATGTCTTGGACATAAGTAGAGCCACATTGCACTAAGCTCTGGATTCTTTCTACACCTTGGGTTAGGAGTAGATTGTTTCTGTTAGTGCTTATGATCTCTGTTGTTGATCATTTTGGTCAACACCAATACATGCGTGTTCCTTTATTAGTCACACCTATTGGGAGCCCTTTGTTGACCTCATTTTAGGATGAGCTCAACCCCTCCATCTTAGACATAGGATTCTCTCTTTAAGAGTTCCTTTAAGTTCCTTAGTCTCAAGACACATCTAGTGATTAGTGACACTCAACCTAGCCCTAGAGACTTAGAAGTTAGCCATAGAATAGGTCATGCCTGGGGTGTTAGGAAAATTAGCCTACCCTTAGCTTGAACCATTCCTCACCTTCCTTCCTTCAAGTAAAATTCCAAATCAATCCTAATTCATTTTATCAAACTCCAAATCAATCTCATTTGATTTTCTCCAAACTCAAATCAATGCCACATGATTGAAACACATGATTGAAATCCATGATTGAAATCCATTATTGAAATCCATGATAAACCCATGATCAAATTCCAAAATTCAAAAATTTCTAAGTCCTTTAAATTCTCTAAGGACTTAGCCAAATCATATTCAAATCAAATAAAAATCCTTGAAATTTCTCATAACTCATTTATATTCTCATTTATATTCACATATAAATGAAATATAAATTCAAATCAATCAAACTAAATTCAAAAAATTCAAATCCAAATAAAATTTTCTAAGTCCTTAAATTCTCTTAATGGACTTAGCCTAAATCTGATCAATTCAAATTTATAAAATTTTTTCATAAGTCATTTATATTCACATATATAAATGAAATATAAATTCAAACCAATTAAATCAAATTCAAAAAATTCAAATCAAACTCCAAAATTTCTTAAGTCCTTTAAATTTCCTCTTAAAGACTTAGCCTAGATCATGATCAAATCACTTCAAATTTGAAATTTTCTCATCCATTTATATTCTCATTTATATTCACATATATAAATGAAATATAAATTCAAACAATCAAAACCAATTCCAAAAATCAAACTCAAATCCATTCAAAATCCAACCTAAGCCTTTCAAGTCAAAATCTTGAACTTAGCCAAATTAACTTCAAATCAAGCCAAACTTCTATTTTTTCTTCATGATTCAATCAATCCTACAATCATGAATCCAAATATAAATACAAACTTCAATCACTTAACCAAAACACAACTCAAAAATCAAGCCAAATCCATTCATGTTCTTCCTTTGAATATGAAATTGTCAAATGAATCAAAACCCATTTGACTTCAAACCACTTGCAAATGGATTTATATTTCAATCATAAGTCCATATACAAGTTCAATCAAACTCAAATCAAGCTTTGACCAAGCCATTTGACCCACTTAGGCTCACTTGACCCAAAGTGACCTAAAGTACCCTTATGAGCCAAATTCTAATCCTAACTAAATTGGATTTAATCAAACTCACCTATGCCTCTCATCATGAACAATCATCATGGGATGATCAATCAATCAAATTGGGTTAAACCAAGTCAAACCAAAGGGTTGACCAAGTCAACACTTAGCCAAAATGAAACCTAACATAGCCAAAATCTACCATAGGCCAAATTGATTGAAACTAATGATCCAAGTTCATTCATGAACTATGTTTGAACTTGACCAACTCAATATTTGAGCCTAACCTAGCCCAATTAGCCACTTGACCCAAGTTGACCCAACTTGACCTAAAAGTCAAAATATGTCAAAACTTGATCTAAGCCAAATTGAAAACCAATGGGTCAAGTTCATTCCAAATCACTTCTTGAACTTGACCAAAGCCTCAATTGGCCAACTAGACCTAACCTAGCCCAATTGACCTTGAACCCAACTTGACCTAAAGGGTCATGTTGAGCCAAATTCAAACTTAACCAAAATTGATTGGAAACAAAGATACCAATCCACTCTATATGACTAACCAAACCTAAACCTACCCATGACCTAGCTCAAATAGGTCAAATGGGTCAAATTGGTCAACTTGACCCATTTGACCTAAATGAAGTCATATGAACCAAATTCAAAACTAAACCAAATTGAATCAAACCAAAGCCACCAAAACATTTCAAGTGGTCATATGAACTTGACCCAACCCTTGGGTTGACCAATTGGTCAACTTGACCCAAGTTGACCCATTTTGACCTAAATGGGTCAACATGAGCCAAACCATACCAAATGAACTCCAAATCCAATGAAACTTAGCCAAACCTATTTTCTTAACATACCCAATATATTCAAATTAAAAAAGTAAGCCAAATGACCATTCTACCCCTAGGCCATAGAACAAACTTTGGTCAAATCCATGGGGATTTTGGTCAAGTCCTCTTCATACCCACTTGATACTTTCCTAATAGGTCAAGTAAACCCTATGAAGGGTGGTGCACCCAACCAAATGGGTTTAAGTCAGCCCAACTTGACCCAAAGCCAAAACCTAGCACATGGCTCAAATTGGCCATGTGGGAATCATGCTCCCACTCAATTTGAAGCACATGGGAGATTACCATTCCACTCCTAGCCCAAACTGACCATGTGCAAGCTTCTAACAGATCAAACAACCCATTGCCTAAGGTCAATTGGATCAAAATGGCAAGTAGAGCTTCGACCATCTGATTTCCATAGGGGGAGATATACTCCCCCTAATTCCACTTGAATTCAATAGAGGCTAATTTGATTGAGTAATGGAGAGTGTTAGGAACCATTCTTGAGTGATCCTAAGCTCTCTGGGAGGAGATTGAATTTGCATATTCTCAATTTTCCTTAAGTGAAAAATAAGGGAACTCCATTGATTTGCAAACTTCCACAACACTCCAATTCAACCAAATTCTCTTTGCACACTCCACTAGAGAGTCAAGTTGAGCTTGCCCAAGCTCTCTCTCAAGTTCTGAAGGCAAGGGAGATCTAATTCCATCAAAGCCACAAAGAAGCTAAGGAGGGGTTGGTCCATAGAGCTATCCACTTAACCTCAAGAGCTAATACTTTCACCACAGCTTTGTCTCAACTAGACGAAGCTCCTCTAAAGGAATCAAGTGCTAGTGATCACCTCTGGTGAGGTTAAACATTTTCCAATCACTAAACTCCATGTGTGTTGGTCCTTTGTGAAAGAAATGTTAATGGCATGAAATCTCAACCATTAGATGTGATTGCCATAAGGGTTAGATGGTGTGTGCAAAGTTTAATCCCAATCCGAGCTTAATCGAGCTCAGATCAAAGCCTAGAACATGGACGGTCCCCATGGATCACAGGTTTTGGCAGGGATAGATCTCTGGCCATCCATCCGCACATTTTGGATGGATGATCGAGATTAAAAGCATATTTTATATCCTATTTTATCTCTTAATCGGAATTAATTCTAGCCATTCGACCATCGGTGATGGATACCAAAGCACAACCGCACATATGCTTACAAGACATTTAAGTGGTCGCCTATTGCTTGAAGCGTGTAAAGTGCATCTGAGTCACCGCCTGCATGTCATGCCGTTGGATTAAGAGAATTAATTAAGATTTATTTAATTCTAATTAATCCTCTAAACTTTAAAAAATCATCTCTCTAAAGAAAAATCAAAAAAATATGAGATGAATTGCCACTAAAAGATAATTCAATGTAGAATATTTTAAAATTGGTTTTAATAGATTTTGAATTATATATTTCTCTAATTTTGGGTTTTATTGAAAATCTTAATTTGATAATTACTCCCTAATTAATTCACTAATTAATCTCAAACTTCCTGAGCATATTTTAGGAGATGACTTCTGCCTTCCTTAATTTTTTTGGGATTTATTGGTGGTTTAGTTGGGGGAATTGCAAATTCATTTCCTAATTACCCCCTTAATATAATTAAGGTTAATTAAGGGTTAGATTAGTAGTTTAACCCTTTGTTGAAGTTGATTAAGGTTTGTTTCAGTGAATAGGAGGTTTAGGGAATAATTTTGGTGCATTTTCCCTAAGCTATTCCTTAAACCCCCTTTTCTTTCTTAATATTCTCTTAATTAAGGGCTAATTCACTAATTACCCTCTTAATTAATTTCTAAAAAAATTCTAAAACTTTTTAGAACTTAATTAATCTACTTTGAAGATGCTTAGGTGTTCAAGAGCCTAAGTTTAATTAAGAAATCACAACTCATATGTGTGAGGGGTGTTTTGAAATTACTTAAGTTAAACCCCTTAGTTTAATTAATCATTAATCATGAGCTAAATTGCATTAGGCCCCTTTTCTTCCTAGGTGCATTACTGATTTAAATTTTGTGTGGTTTTATGTCATTCATTGGCTCATAATTATTTGATTAACTATGCTAAGGTGTGTAAAGGATAATTAACATGTTAATTCATACCTTAACCTAATCAAAATATAAAATGAATCTAATCATCTAAAAATTAAAAAAAATGTCAAACACATGTGGAATGGGTTAGGAACAAAAAACTCATCTCACATTTTTCAAATTAAATCAAACTCAAACTCAAACAAAAATCACATTAAACACACTTTGATTTGCTTTAAGCTTTCTTATTTCTTAAGATTATCTTTAGGAATTAATTGAAGTGAATATGTTTACATGCTTTTATTGCTTTAGTTCTTCCCCAACATGCTAAATATGTGTGTCATATGATCTCATGCATCCATGTTTTTCAAAAATCAAACTTAAAATGAAAATATTTCCTTTATGTCAAATTGCATGTGTTAGCTAAAGTAAGAATATGAGTGGCTATTATCACTATTAAATCCAAATTATTTTCAAAATATATGAATCAATTATCAAAATTGAAAGTGTGCTACTTATACTTTACCAATAATTTTGCATGTGTGAAAAATATAAGGATGTGCTTAGTGTAGGTTTTTCTTCTCTCCTCTTTTAGTATAGTTTTGAATAGGATTTGACAAAATGTATGGTTCATTTAAAAAGAACCTAACACTTGCCTAATCCCATATCCTATTCATTCCTATGCTATTACTTAAGAATTATAGCTACAGTTGCACATATAAATTGCATAAATAAAATTAAATCAACTAACACAAACTTTTGCATTCTTTCTTTTCCATTCATTTCTTTTGTACACATGTTTGTATTTAAGAAAAGTGGTATACTAGTTTGGAAAATCATGGGGTTATGAGACTTTAAGTATCCCCAAGTAGGTCTTGTACCTTACACCCATAGTGCTAACAATGGCGCCGTACTCACTTATGCCTTTTATGCATTCACATGTGCATGTGAAAATTGGATAAGAAACCCCTTTTTCTACTTAATGAAAATCATGCATCATAAGCATTCAAATTTTCTTAAGTAATTTACTTAGCATGCATCATAAAGTGTGTTAAACATTCCTATTTAGTATGTATAGATATGCTTAGGATCCATTCATATGCATGTTATACATGTTGGGAGAGAAATGAAGTAATGTGTATTTTGTGAATTTTACTTCACTTTATTTTATCTTAAAATGCCTTTCTTTTGAATATTTTTATTTAGAGTTCATCTAAACTTAGGATTAATTAAAATACTTATTAAAATATTCACTAAATAAAACTAAAATATGAATTCACTTTAGAAATTACTTAGGTTAGGGAAGGAAAGAGAAGTTTTCTTCTCTTTCTCTCTCTCTATAACTTAGTAAGTAATTGTAGGATTCATATGAATCTAATCAAAACACAAAATAAAATCAACCCAAAATATGTAAACAACTTAAATGAAGCCCTCCGCTAAGTTGAACATCCTTCATACTTAGAAAAATCTAACTTAAAAGCATAGCTAAATATATCACACAAACCTTAAAAACACACATATTAGACTAAGTCACCAGTTCTAGCTTTAGGTTAGGACGACACATGGTTTGATGTTTACTTTTATTTTATGATGTAATATTTTAGAATGGATGTTAGGGTGCATGTGCGTATACTAAATGGTAAGGTGATATTAGTCTAATCATTATCTTCTGCAGGAGATTATGCTTAAGGGGCACTGTAATAAATAAAAATATAAATACTTTTGCATGGGTGCTTATACCCCAAAGCATAATCAATAGGCTAGGTGGACTTAGTCACCCATGTGTGGGTGAT
This sequence comes from Cymbidium sinense, assembly GCA_021442155.1. Lineage (NCBI taxonomy): Eukaryota > Viridiplantae > Streptophyta > Magnoliopsida > Asparagales > Orchidaceae > Cymbidium > Cymbidium sinense. Next base: position 32,853,388 of record CM038227.1, read on the forward strand.
AAGTCCAATATACATGCTTGAGATTTGTGTGGATTGTTTAGCTAATCTCTATTTTGGTGTTAGTTAGATTTCCATTTTCCCTTTTCATGTAATTTTGCAATTAAGATTTTGGAATGATTATTATGGGGATTAGGATGAGCATTGGTTATAAGGATTTACCTTATGTACCATGTGAAGCCTTTGGAGCATCCACCTTCCAACCATCCAAAAGAAGGAACCAAAGAAGAAAGAAGAAAAGAAGAAGAAAGAAGAAGAAGAAAAGAAGAATGAAGAAATGAAGCTTGAAGACCCCATAACAATGAGTTCCTTGCTTAATTGTATTAATTCATGTGTAATCTGTGTTGTATAAGGGTAGAGCTACCCAATTTATTTTTTGAGTTTGTGCGGTGGTACCGACCATAATGGCCTCTTATTCTTTTGTGATTAGCTTTATAAATTGATTGATGATTTGTTTAACTTGTGCATTAAGTGACATCCTTTTCCTAGTTTTTTCCTTGCTTTATGTATGGCCTGGATGGATATGGATTAGGCTCTTACAAAAAAAATAAATATTTTACCAAATTTAATAATTCAAAAAATAAAAATAAAGAACTCAAAACCTCACCTAAAGCTTAGGCTAAAATCAAGATAAAAGAATTAGCAACCCCTTAGCTAGCTGAGTACTTTTTTATAACATCATGCACAAATGCATGTTATTTTCACTCTTGATTGGAGGGCTTCCATCTTTTCCAAAGAAACTTGGCTTGACCTTTGAGATCCATGGTGGAAACACACCTCCTCCCTTCTCACTGATTTTGTCCAATAATCTCATTTCTCATGCATTACATATGAATCCTATTAGTTTGAGTCAAAAGAATTGTCCAAAAATGAAAACAAATGAAATCTAAATTGCATTAGATTTAGGTCATTTGAAGCATACCCTTACATGATCTAGTCTCTTTAGGGAGTGAGTTTAAGGACTTAGTCTCTTTCTAAATAAATAACCTAGCTATCTTGCATAAAGCATATGACTTGCCTACATGAATTTAAAATCGAAGAGGAGTTAGGCGCCACCCCTGTGGTTGTAAGTCCAAGCGGGTGGTTTGTTCTCTTGTGAGGCAAACCAAATACCATTTTTGCCTTAGATTTAGGTTTGTGCTGCCCTGCCAAAGCTCCCTAGATTTAGGTTCTGAGGTTACTTCTCCATTTATGGGTCATAAGCTTAAATCCTTGCCTTTTAGGTATTTTCATAATCTTGTGTTGTGGAATCATAAGTCCTAAATCTCTAATGAAAAATTCAATTCAAACAAATTAAATTAATTTTAAAAATGTAAAGCCCAACTATAAAATAGTTTGAGATGCTCGCTAGATTTTCTAGCATTGTGAGCATCCCCTACTCATCTTCATTTGGCCTCGATAATAACTCTCTCTTTGATCAATCCCATTTGATCTTCCAAAATAAACTAATCGATTGATAGTCCTACCAATTAAAATCTTTAGAGACAATGATCATTTACCTTAATCGAGAGTATTTTCTAAGGGATCTCATTCCTTAAAATAACTATGGGGCTTACCTGTAGGAACTTAACGAACCCAATTTAAAATAAACCTCGCTTTACTTTTCATAAAGTAGGGAAGAATCTACACCTCGAAGACCCAACGTCCTTAGGAGTCCTTATTTTGGTGATTATGTCCATTGTAGGGTGATTATTTCTATCTTTCGAGATAGTACACCTCTTCTTAATATCATACTCGATCACCCTAATAAGTACATTTGCGGATCTACATGGCGTCCAACAAAGACGATTATATTCTTGTTTTTATCTATCTTCTTTCTATCCATGAAAGGAGGATAGATGAAGCACTTGGAATATTAATTTCCACCACAAGGGTGTTTCAAGATCCATCTAATGAAAGAGGGATTAGTAATCAATAATTGATATATCATCCCACACTTTCATGATGCAGATATATAATAGAACAAACATGATAAAATATGAAAATAAGTTATGAATAAAAAAGATTTCAAAACTTTAGAATTATATTCATTAAAAAAATAATTTTGAGTTTCAGTCAATTTAACTTTATAAATAAGTTTAAGTTTTCATTATATTATACTCCGCTGTTATCATAGCTTTGATTCGACTAGCCAAAAATGGAAAGAGAAACCATTCCTCAACGGAGTCACCAAAAATCTGTGGGCTCCAAAAATTCACCACCAACCACTCGATGAATAGAGTGATTTAAAGTGTTAGTAAAATTTTCATAAGGTAGATGGAATAGTAGATAAGACACTACCAAGAGATTTCACCCTCGTTTGGTGAGGACTTTAGATATGGTTCCGTGTTATAAGGCAAATATAGTTAATTATCCCTCTTAATGTTGAGAGAGAACTTTCGATTTAGGGCTAGTCATTAGATTGTTAAATGCATAGTATATAGTAGCAGATGTGGAGTTTAAAATTTAGGATTTATGAAATTCATTATATTTAGCTTAAAGTGGATGGTTGGGGGAACGATGACATGCTCGATCTAGATCCCATGGTTATCCCTTGTCGGTCCCTAGTCTACTTAGTGTGAGGTTCTAATGCCAAAAGATTTCCAAGAGCAAATTATATCCAAGAAATATGGTGTTTATCTATGAAACAAGCTTAAGTTCACTAGCTACCAGAACTTTTGTCCTATGAAGTATACCCATGGTTCAACTCAAAGGGTAGAGTCATTGGGGAGTATCACATGGCATGATATAGTGGAGTCATTTGATAACAAATTTAGAGGACTTTGGTTGTAACATCATGTGGAGCTTACCCAAGCTATCAAAGAGGACAACGCCTGGCATGATATTAGTTGAGAGTGAACATAGTGAAATGCTTGATTTAGCTTTGGCTCCTTTGTGAGCTAAAGTTTTCTTAATTTATCACCTCTGATAAATAGTTGCAGAAGGTGGATTAATTGAATTTTACTTTAAGTCTTTTAAATTGATGATTTTTATTTAATCATTTTGAGCTTAATAATTCATCAGATTTCTCATTTGGATAGATATTTAGCTTATATTGATTTGATTTGAAATATTAATCACATTTTGATGAAAGTATCCCCTCCGATTGAAATCTTCATTCAACACAGCCATCATTGGGGTTCATAAGTTTGTTTGATCTTTTAGTTTATTATTTAAGATCTTATCGACTCTATTAATTTAATAATAGAAGATCAGATTTACTATCATATGATAGAATTAGCTTCTCAAATATTTCATTAAGTTGGAAATATTATAATATTATTTTTTGGATTTTTAGGTTTTATTAACCCGGGTCCGGTCCTAAGACAAAATAAGAACCGCAACATCCTATTACACTAGGTATTTAGCATAGTGTCGGGACCCATACGGGTGTATTTAAGATTGCTTATTAATTTTCACATGGTTTAGAAGATTTACACACATTTCTGGTAACTTTCATAGTCCCGAAATTTGGATTCTGAGTTGCTTACGAATATCAAGGTATTAAATGTGAGTGTGAAGTTTCTTCAGAATGTATAAAATATTATGAAATGATCTCCTTTTTTTATACTTCTCAATGTGATAGGCTTGCATATACATCTACCTTATGATGTATGATTTAACTTAGATTTCTTGCATAGACTTCAAAGCATTGAGCTTGAAAATATGAAGTTACCTTTGAGTGAGGTGCTCACTCTTACTCTTAAGTGAGTCATCAGGTCATATCTTTGCTCGAAAAGAAATCGTTCAGTCCCTTACTATCTATATATGTTCAAATATCATCATTTTTAATCCGTCTAGTATGGGATGAAATGATCTAAGTTTTGATGAAATTGTCACAATCATGTTCATAAGCGAGCAGTCAAATTTTATTCTTGCTTATGGACAAGTGATCAAATTGAGGACAATTCCATTTCAAGCCCTTCCATGGGTTACATTTTACTTAAGGATTGTCTCTCCTTTAGCCGGAGATGTTTTATTTGGAAAATCTGACTATATCAATACTTGACATAACTCAATTAGAAAGTATATTGGGGAGCTCGATTTATGCTCATTAGAGAGTTGTCAAATCTCCTTTAAATGATGTTTGAATCTATGTTCTTATGATGTGATTTCTCTTTTTTCAAAAAAATTTTAGAGCTCACATATGCAATTTTGATTTTAAGTTGACTCTTAAACTTAAACATTGATTAAGTGCCTCATTTCTGCTCAAACTCTACTTAAGTCCTATTCGAATTTAGTGTTTAGAAAAATTTTGTCAGCCTTCCGATGTCATCCTCGTGTAGGGGCTGCATCGAGAGTGCTGAGGCCTTTCCACCACGCTTATGGAAAGTGTGCATGGTAAGTGTCTTGCAACACTACGGCTGAATGATTTTGTTGCACTTATCGCACTTATGAAAAGCGTCATATAGGCCTTCAAACCTGTGTAAAGAGCATCCTGATTTTCTTGATATCTTTGAGCAACATACAGTACTTATATTTAGTAAATATGTGCAATTGTATTAAAGCGTAGTACAGTAATTTGATATATACAACATATGTACGATATTTGAAGTGAAATTCGACAGCCTCTCGACATCATCCCCGTGTAGGGGGCTGCATCGGGAATCCTAAGGCCTTCCTATCATGTTTATGGAAAGCGTGCATGGTAGGTGTCTTGCGACACCGCGATCGAGTGATTTTCTTGCACCTACTATGCTTATGAAAAGCATCGCATATGCCTTCAAACTTATGTAAAAGACATCTTGATTTTCCTTCATGAAGCGGCATGAGCGATGAGTCTAGGATTTTCCCGTGTTGAAACAATCACGAGTGGGTACTTAAGGATTTTGGCATTCGTTACAATTTCATTTTTATGTATGCGAGTACCAGTAAAGTTACTCTATCACATCATGATTTCTATCATTGTTTCAATCACCTCTTACCTTTGTTTCACCTTATTAGATTTTACCAAATAACTAAAGGAAAACTATAACATTTAATCCCACAGAAATTAGAGAGAAAACTGAAGCAAAAACTTTGAATTTATTCACCCTAATCTTTACTCCATTTACAACAATTGAAGGTAAAGTGAGTTAGTTATTATGTCTAGTGGATACGAAACATGCTGACTTTGTTGTGCTTGAGAGAACGGAGAAATAGGAAAGGCATTCGGCTAAAAGAGAAGAGAGGGAATGCTGCCTTTCAATATTGTATGGACGAAAGGTGGCTAAGTCGACGGTTGAGAGGAGAAAGTAATAGGATAGGAATGAAGGAGGTTACTTCTTTTTGTGTGTAGCCTTGGGGATTGAGAGACTGTTGTACTAAGTAGAGGAGAGAAGAGATCGATCCTACTATGCTTGAGATAATGAGAAGGAGAAGGGGAGTTCGGCTAACCTACGGTTTGATCACTCAGCTTGCAACAGGAACGGATGGGAGAAAACTTTGTTCGGCTGCTGTCGTCCGCTTGCATGAATAAGAGGGTGAATGTCGCTCGACTGCTGCTCGGTTGGATGAATAGGACTAAGCAAAGAGGGAGGCCGAACATTCATCCGATTTGCAGCTGTGATAGATGGGTGACTGTGCGCGCGGAAAGAGGGAGTGGCTCGTGTGTGAACAGAGAGCAGGGAGGAAGAGGAAGGGCGACTCTCATGTGTGGCTCGGTTGGCTAGGATGAACGGAATAAGCATGAAGCTCGTTTGATTCCTCAGCTACTCAAGTAGTGAGGGGGTATCGGGCAAATAGAGAGGCTGCGGCTTACTGTTCGGTCAAGAGGAAATCCAAATGAGATAGCTAGGGCTGGCTACCAATCGAATGCTTAGGGTTAGGTATAAGCATACACTTACATAAGGCTCCATTTTTTTTTCTTATTTGAGTGATTAAATCAACACTAATTGAACTTTTTACGGAAACATTATTATGTGATTAACATATATATCAATTTTAGGTTATTTTGATGGTCCAGATGCAATGACACAGTCTATTTCACGATCAGAGATCGTTTGATTCAAGTCGGCATTGAATCAGAGTCAGTTTCAGCTCAGAATCATGCGTCGTTGCATCCGATCACTTGACATTCTCATATACTCGTCCAAATTGAGCGCAGACAGTCTCATTTGAAAGGTTTTGATATTTCTGTGGGATCCAAAAATTCGCCACCGACCTCTTTCGAAAAAGAAAAGAGTTGTTTAAGTGTCGGTGATAATTTCAGAAGGTAGATGAATAGTAGATAAGACACTACCTAGAGATTTTATTCTCATTTGGTGAGAATATCTCGGTTTTGTTTCCTATAGCAAGCCCTTAGTTAATTACCCTCTCAATCGAGAGAGCACTTTCAATTAAGGTAGTCAATGAATCATTAAGAGCAGTATATAATTGCAATGAGTGGAGTTTAGAACTTAAGAAATTTATTATTTTAATTTTAAAACTTTTGTGGGGAACGATGGCCGATCTAGATCCCATGGTTTAGTCATCACGGCATGCGTGATCCCTAGTAGTCGGGAAGAGGTAGTCAACCCAAGAAGAATCCTTGTCGACAACACATGGGTTCGTCGTCCAATGTATCCTGTAGACACGGGTGGAGTTTGTCTAAGGGACAAATATAAGTCAACCAGCTAACATAGGGTTTTTGACCAAATACATTCTACATTTCGCTCAAAGAGCAAAGCCGTTGGGGAACATCAGTGTGGCCAAGTAATTTAGTGGTGCCATATCGTGGACCACCCGTCGAGGAGCTCAGTGCGTACGCCATTTATGTGGTGCCATATCATGGTAAAACCATGCGGATGAGGACACAGCGCGTCCTACAGCTTTAAAAATATTTGAGTGTGAAGATAGTTATGTATTTAATTTGACATTTGCTCTTTGTGAGAAAAATTTTTCTTAATTTGTCACCCGAAGACAAACAATTGCGGAGGGGTGGATTGATTTTTTTATTTTTTTATTTTTTTATTTTTTAAGTTTTAATTTAAATAATTCATTTTGTTTTTATTTATATTTTTGTATTTTCTTTGAATTTTGATCATTTTATGATTTATATTAGATTTGAATATATATGATCATTTATCATTGAAATTTTAATTATAATTACCCTTCTCAATCCTAGGATTAATATCAATTATAGACCTTGTATACTTGCCCTGATTTTTTCACAGAGATCGGTCTAAATTCATTATCTCAAGAAGTATAATCCTCAAACCTTGTCCACTCTAGTTTTGAACATAGGGGTCGGGTTTGGTACTTTTCTTTCCTAAGAATTTGAATTTTAAGCTATGTTAGTTGGTTCATATCTTGTATTATATGATGACGTATCGAGATATTATTAATTTGAAATTCTTATAATATCACATTTTTAGGTTTTGTTAACAATCTACCAAGACCAAACCGGGATATCATCTATTCTTTATGTTTGACTTAGTAATTATTCCAACATGTTTATATCTGTTTTTTGGGAATTGTATGGACATTAGAATGTCTAAGTTGGAGTTTATATGTCAAATTTTGATTTTGAGTTTTGAACTTAACTGCCCAAGACCAAACCGAAGTATAACATCTGCTCTTTGTTTTATACCTAACTTGCACATGTCCCTATTGTTTGAACACTTCAACATATCAGAGTATGTTCTTTAAATAAAATGTTGTAGTTGGTACAAACGTTTAGGTTCAATAAAGTATTTATTATTTTGAGTTTTGTTAACCGGACCCGTCCAAGACCAAACCGGATTATGTAGCATCTGTTTCTTTATTTTATACCTAACTTTTGTACAACACTTCAACATACATACAAGTATCTGCTTTTAAAATATTGTATGAACATTAAATGTCTAGTTGAAATGTGGGAGTTTTTCAATATGGTTTTTGAGTTTTGTTAACTTAACCTGGTCCAAGACCAAACCGGAGCAAGACATCTGTTTTATTTTATACCTAACTTGCACATGTCCCTTGTTTGAACACTTCAACATACATACAAGTATCTGTTTTTAAAATATTATGCACATTAAATGTCTAGTTGAAATGTAGTTCAATTTGCAAGTTTAGGTTTCAATATTTTGTTAACTTTGACCCTCCAAGACCAAACCGATTATGTAGCATCTGTTTAAAAATATATATTTTACCAAAACTTTTATGTCACAAATCAGGTATAGGTTGAAATAAATTATTGAAGCCTATTTGATCAAATGTGGTAATAGACCAAACAAAGACTTAAGCCTTTTCATTAGAAATATGATATGCATATTCTCTTTTATATCACAAATCGCAAGGGTATGGGCTGAAATAAATTATTTTGAAGCCTATTTGATCAAAGGGTGGATAGACTTAAGCCTTTTCATTGAAATATGATATGCATATTATTTTGGCCAAAACCCTCTTTATGTCACAATCAAGGGTGAAAGAAATAAATCATTTTGAAGCTCATATGATCAAATATAAAGATGGGCCTAATGAATTTAGGCACTTGATTTGGGCTAAGAACCCTTTCTTTATGTGACAAATCAACCAACATAAAGGGGCTAAAATAAATCATTTTAAGCTTGATCAAATATAAAGTAATGGGCCTAGAATGAATTTAGGTATTGATTTGGGCTAAGAACTCTTTCTGTAAATCAACATAAAGGCTAAAATAAATCATTTTGAAGCTCATATGATCAATCACCATAGCCCATTTTTCTTGATAAGGGGAAGAGAAGACAAAGATATGAGATGTCATATGTCATTTAAGAGAGGCAAGTGGGTTAATTAAAATCCACATCCTTCACATGCAAGCTCATGGCAAGGGGGGAACAAATACTCATTAAATTTATTAAAGATATGGCAAAAGAGTTTATTTTTCCTTCAAAGAAGTGATAAAGATGCAAGGGCATGCCACATGTCCATGCATGTGCATGCATATGACAAATGACATTAAACTAGATGATTTTCTTGCATGCAATTTATGACTAGGCACATGCGTCATGCCATAAGAATAGATGAGAAGAAGAGAGGCCTATAAATAAGAGGGGATTTTCCTTACAAAAATACCTAGATTTCCTACTCTCCTTTTCTCCCTTATACCACAAGTTTAAGTTCTTTCAATCTTGCATAAAGGGTTAAGTTGTGCCACATAGACTTGTGAGTTTCTTTCTAACTCAACAAATTTTTTTTTTGATATCTTCTTGATATATGTCATGTCATATAGTAGATTTAATTTATTCCATATGTGTTTGCTTCAAGTCTTCACTATGTCTCATGTATGTATGTAAATCATGGGAATGACAAGTAAAGTAGGGGAGGTATTTATGTTTACAGCATATATCTAATGTCACATAACATGTTTAGATAGAATCCTAAGGTGAGCATTATACAATACATATAACAAATTAAATGTCATATCACATTTCCAAAGCATATATATTTCTTTTTTTTTTTTGCCATTTCTATAATTATGTATATTCAAATGGGGGAAAAGTCACATAGCCAAAACCCATGGTACATTCTGCATTCATATTAAAGAGTATTAAACCACACAAATATAGCACAGCATAAACATCCAATTGCTTATTTCCACACTTATAGCAAGTGCGGGATTAAAGATCAATTTCCAATCTGCATGCTAGCATAAGAAAGAAAGGATTTTGCAATATTTCCTAGATTCATCGAGATCAAGCCATTAAACCAAGATAACATGATGTTTCCCTCCTTTATTAAACACTTAGAAATTTTACATTTTTGATAAAATTTTCTATTCCCAAGATCACTTCACAAAATTGCATAGAGAAATCAAAGGTTAGCATGCAAACTTTGACAAGATTCCAAAAAGATATCAATGCAAAACCCACATGATATAAAAGTCATAAACCAAATTTCATACATATTGTTATCATCTATGTATAAAACAAAATATAGCATTACAATCTTTCAATTTGATTTCATTTGCATTTTTGATTTCATTTTCATGCAAGAGATAAAAATTAAATAAAATTTAAGAGAAAATATTGATAGCATAATCCTGAAAATGATTGATGTGACATATTTCTCATTCCCATGTACAAAAGACATAAAGAACTAACATAAATGAATTTTATGCATACCTTGGATTAAGCAAAATCTTTCTTTTTTATTCATTTTTTTTTTATAAAAATTTCAGCCTCTCCACATCCCCAGGGGCTAGGCCTTCCCCACCAAGAAAGAGCATGGTTGCATGTATAAATTTGATTGCCCACCCAAGACATGTGGATTATAAAGATAAGATTTTCCCTACATGAACAATGGTAAAGTAATGAATTTAAAGCTTCATTTGTATATATACTTCCATATATTTACAAGAGTAGTCCTCTCCAGCCTCCCTACATTTTGCAGAGAGGCCACCATGCCAAAAAAAAGGCATGCATGTATTGGTGAAGCCGCACAATAGCAAAGATTTCCTATGCACAAGTATAATAGAAATCACAAATATGCAAGTAGAGATTAAACTCAAAGTCAATCATTCCTTTCTTCCTTTCACATTTTTATCATTAAGAGGGATTTAATTCACAAGAATGAAACCCATGTAGAAAGTAGCATGACAAAACCTCTTTTTAATTTGAGATTTCTTATAGAGAGCAAAAAGTAACATGCTTTATAAAATGATAAATCTCTCATGTTAACTTAGAAATCTCAAGCAAAGATAATACTTGAAAAACAAGTAGAAGAAAATAATTTGAATTATTTTATTTCACAATTAAGTATGGACAACAAAGTGAATTCCAAATTCACAATCTAGCAATATTTTTTATCCTTTTTTTCATTTAATTCAATCAACAAGAAGAGATGTTGAATGACTAATCTTAAATGCAAAGCATGTTATCATGTAAAACCAAATAATGCATTGAAATCCACTTAAAATAATGAAATTCGATTTCCACATTAAAATGTAACAAAAATTCAAAACAAATATAACGATTCCATATGGAAAACAAAGGCTTTCAATATTTCCATTAGAATCGATAAAATCCTTTTCCTTTCAGCTTAATAGAATATATGTAATTTCAAACCAAGAAATTATCAAACATGGATACATATGCAAAAATTCTAATAAAGCAAAAAATGAAAATCATAGATAAACAAACACAAGAGAATTCTTAAAAATTTCATCATCCTGACTTCCACACATATAATAGCTTTCCTTCGTGATTCAGAGGTGTCTCAGGACGTAGAAGAAAGAAATGGCTAGAATTTTGTAAAGAATCATTCAATCAAAGATAAAAAAACCAAAAGATTTCAACTCAAAAAGAACCCATGAATCAAAGATAAACATACATTTCATCACTTCCTTTATAAAACCCAGAAACCCAAAAAGAAAGGAAGAGGTTGAATAGAACATGGAACTTCGACACAGAAAGGAAGAGAGGAGAACTTTGGGAGCTTGGGTCTTCAGCTAATTGAACAAGGGGGAGAAAGAATCTGGAGCTCGAAGACGAGAGGACGATCCTTGACTGAGAGACAATCCAAAGGGAAGCCAGGGGTGAGGAAAAATGGAGTGAACGAGAGAGCCTTCCAAAGGGAAATCAAGAAGGAGAGAGGACCAAAGTGAAGAGAACGAAGCTTCAGAATGAGAGCCCAAAATGAAAGAGAGGTGGAGGATCGTGAGGAGAGCAGGTCAACTTCCTCTGAAAATAACCGCTTTGATTCGAAGGGCCGTCATTTTGATTGGAGGCTTAGCACGGAAAGGTTAAGGATTAATGGATTAAAAGATTAAGCACTTAATTTTAATTATAAATTATTTTATGTGATATTAAATAAAACCCTAGCAATATGGGTGTCAATTTAGATGTGTTTTCATTATAACAACGCCTGATCATTTCGCATCAAGGTCGCTCGAGCAAAGCCCGGGGAATGAAGGAAATTAGGTCTAAATTGTGTGCGATGTCGCACTTCAACACCGACACTTACACTGCCGAATCGATCCAAGGTGATCGCTTGATAGGTTTTCACGTTTCGACAATGCGATCAACCGAGGTCGTGGAGGCTTCGATATGCATGTAATTTCATTGATTTTAATTTTTGATCATCATTAATTGATTCGATATTTATTTATTAATTAATATTTTAATTACGACAAGTAAAAATTTCAAATCAAATCTAATCAATTTCGACGAATGGGGTTTTAACCTCATTTATTTAAATTCAAGTGGCACATAGTTGTAGGTCAACAAATGCCCCCCAACAAACATGGTGTGCGCATGGAGCAGATCGAGTTTGTTGTACACTAGTTGACCTTGTGGATCTCCAAGAGATTTGCTTGGATGTCACGCTGAAGTTGTAATTTCTACAACTCTTGATAATACCTGATTGTTGCCCTTTGATAGAAGTGAGTATAACTCGGACAAGCATTTGATTTCATCGCTCATAATAAATTGAACTGATATTTGTTATGTCCAATGCTTGATTGACTAGACAAAGAGAGCTTTGACTTGTCATCATCAACTTGTCAATTCTTCTCATGTTTTGTGCTTTGGAGGACTTGTTGAAGACTTCCTAGGAAATTTATATTTTCTCCTCTTGTCTCGCTTTGTGCGGATTTGATGGAGTTGATGATTTTGAGATGAGAACATCTTGTCCATGCTGACACTTGCTTTGAAGATTTCATCTCAAAATTTTAAATTTGTATTTTCCTCCCATCCCCCAGGCTTTGTGACTGGATGGAGTTGATGAGATGAAATATCTTCTCCATGCTTGACGACTTGTTAATTTAATCTCAGATTTGAATTTGTATTTTCCTCCGGCCTGCTGCCTTGGTGGACTTGATGGAGTTGATGAGAGAAAGCCCTGTGCTTTGATGGACTTGTTGAAAGATTTATTTTTTTTTCCCATCTCGCTTTGTGCCTTGGTGACTTGATGAGTTTGAGATGAGAACATCATCCTGCTTTTATCTTGACGACTTGTTGAAGATGTCATCTTTGATCCCGCCTCCTCATGCCTGATGGATTTGATGGGAAAGTCCCAATCATTATGAAATTACCTTCGCCTCTGATTTTGCTTTTGTGGCTTGAAGGATACATGCCATGACCCAGCTGTGAGGTTGGATCAATGGCAAAGAGTCATCAGTCCTGTGCTTTGCACATGTAATGGACATCTTGATGATAAAAACTCCCTTAGTTCAGCATTTAGCTTTATACGAACATTGGGATAGCTTCTTCGATCCTCTACTTTTTGCTTGATTGGACTTACTGAAGAAGAATTTCCTTCGGTCTTTGCTTTCTGCTTTGATAGACTTACTGAAGGAGTTGAGATTTTACATTTGATTTCCAAACTCGCTTAGGCCTTCTAGTAAGGATATCTTTGTTTTTGTAGAATTTTGAAAATGACACGACCAGATAATCCCCGCCTCACTTGAACTCACCAAGTTGGAGAGATTTGGGATTTGGATGCTCTTGTCTTTGAACTAACGGTAGGAGGATCCCTTACCTTTTATGGCATTGAGTAAGCAGATCCACAACCACCCATTTTGGCGGTTTGAGTCCGACCTTATACACCTACTTGAGTGGACTTGAGCGATGAAGGATTTTATCCTGCCGAGATGGGGATCTCTTACTGCCTTTGTGCGTGAGTAAGCACGCCGACTCGCCATATTTGGTGTTGAGTCCGACCTTATACACCAACTCGAGCCTTTAGATTTGAAGTGGATGATAAATGTATATCCAACTTGGTTTGTTGAAGTTTACTTGAAAATTTTTCTTTGGTCAAGAAGACTTTTAAATTTGAGCATTTGAACATAATTTTGAGTATGCATGGGGATCTCTACCATGTCAACCCAAAGAGAAAGAAAGGCCCCCTGTCTTACCAGAGACTTTACTATAAAATTTTAAAATGCCCCTGCCTAACAGGGGATTTTTATTTTATTTTGAAATGTGTTAAAGAGAATTTCAATGAATTTTCAATAACAAAGATTTTCAAATGCAGATTTGTCCAATCACACTTTCATGTGTAATATTTCTTTAAATACCGACCTGATTGCTGATTGGTCTTTCACCTTGAAGTCAACGTATAGTTCCCTGATATACCTTTTCAATAACAAAAGGTCCTTCCCAATTAGGTTCAAATTTACCGCCAATTCTGGATGAGGGATGTCTTCTTCTCACTGTGACCCCTTCCTAAAAAAGCTCGAGGATGCATATGATCAATGCTCGGACATCCTCACGATAGACTTCTAGATTTTGCTTGAGCTAACCATCAAGCATCAAGCTCTTCCATCCAGAAGCATTCTCATCTTGGGTAAGATTTTGTTGAATGGCTACTCTGAGAAGGTAGTTCAACTTCGACAAAAACGCCCCAAACATATAGGGGTAGACTTTGTAGAGTTGTGTGGTATGGTAAGCCCATAATGCTTCCACAAGTTTGGTATGCCACCTTTTATTTCTTGTGAGAATTTTTCTAAGCAATTTGACTAGTGTTTTATTAAATTCACCCAAGCCATTTGCTCTGGATTATAAATTGATGAATAATCAATCTTTTCGAAAAGAATTAAAAACTTTAGTACTTTTGAAGGTCGATCTTATTCAAAAATGATCTACACCAACAATATTGGGTAAAGAAGTTGGTCACTTGTTCACCAACTTTAAATGGTGCCTCACCACTTGGAGAAATAATCGCTGGTCGCTAAGATGAAGCGGTGATGATGGCGGATCAATTGGTCCAATTACATCTCAAACTGGAAGATGCTATCGCGGATGCAACGATTTGAGGTCGATGAATTATGACCATGGATTCATGGTACTCTTCGCATGATCGATACAATCTTTTACCATGAACCAATAGATATCCAATTCTTTAATTTTGAAAGCCATTTTAGGACCTGATTGCACTACAAAGTCCTTGATGGATTTCAACAATTGTTGGCTTCTTCTATTCCCAAACATCGCAACCACATCTCGTCAAGGATCTACTATACGTAGTATTGCCAACATAAGCATATAATCAAGTTTTTTTGTGCAACTATCTTATTACTTGGCATTTGCCTTGAAGTAGACAAGGGTCGCCTCTCCCTTCTCTACTATAAGAATTTCATTGTGTGGTTTTCCTTCCCGTTGGAGGCTTTCTTGAATGGTTTGAAGTCTTGTTGACTTTGAGAAGTAATTTGTAAGGAGTGAGGAGCAACATGAGTCGCACCTGTTGATTTATGTTGATGACCCCTTCCAAGGATTTTAAATTTATCGCTCTAGACTCACGAGTGCAAACACTAGTATGCGTCATCGCCATCCATATTTCGCCATTTCTTTTAGCTAATTTAGCTGCCTGCTGCTATTCCTAGCTGGAGACTCGAGTCATAATGACATTTGAATTTGCTTCATAAGCTCGAGAACTCATTTGTGATAGTAGGCCAAGCTTGTTGATTTTGTAAAGGCCCAACACTTGATTAATGACGAAGTTGAGAATCGCCATAAATTTGCAAATTCTCGGACCCCCATGGAAATGACTTCTAAACCCGCCACCAACGCTATTTTGCTTCGCTGTTGGTTTGGGGTTGAGTTAATTTATAAGAATGTCTCAGTATGCCACCTTCAGGTGTGATCAAGATGAGACCGATACCGGCTTGAGCCTTTGGGAGATTTGAGGGTTGAGTGTATCTAATGGACGAAGCTCCATCAAAATACAATTCTCACATTTGTTGCTTTTCTTTTTCATATATGTGCATGATTTGCTCATCAGAAGATCATCTAAGCAATGAGTCTGATATGGGATGAGCAAGAAAATCTGCTAGAATTTGCCCTTCACCGCTCGGGAACATATGTAATATCAAATTGTAGAGAAGCCCATCGTGCAATTGTCAACGCTTGGTCTTGTCATCAAGAACTTCAATGATCGATCCTTGAGATAAGGGTAATTTTATGAGATAACATGTAATGACATAGCTTTTGGGCAGCAAAAATTAATGCCAAATAATGCTTCTTAATTGGGGAATAATGCGTTTCCGCTCCTATTAGTCTTCGACTAATATAATACAGAGCATTTTCCTTTCCTTCCTCATTATGTTGCAACAACAGCACAGAGATTCTTCTGTCGGTACAAGATGAGAGGCTTTCGGGATTGTCAAGAATGGGTGGGTTCAATAGATATTTCTTGATACTGTCGAAGGCCTCTTGACATTCTTCATCCCACTTGAAAGGAGTATCTTTCTTCATTAATTTTGCAAAGGGTCGACATCTCATGATTTGATATAAATCTTCTAATGAATGAGATGTCCTGTGGAGCAAAGTTGAGGAAGACTCCTTGGAGGAGGCATTTTGATAACGCTTTGATTTTGTTGGGATCGATTTCAATCCCTCCACTGCACAACATATCCAAGGAACTTTCCAAAGAGAGACTCAAGACTTGAGAGGATTCATCTTGAGATCATATTTTCTGATTCTTTCAAGGATGATCCTTAAATCATCGAGATGATCTTTGCGATCTATACTCTTGACAATGAGGTCATCAACATAGCACTCTACTTTTTGATGAATCAACTCATCAAAGATTCGTGTCATAGCTCTTTGGTATGTAGCTCCAAAGCATTCTTCAAGCCGAAGGCATGTAGCAATATATGCCAATTGTATCCGAATGAGGTATGCTTCTCATCTTCATGAGCCATCTTGATTTGATTGTAACCTGACAATCCATCCATAAATGAGAACATGTCGTGGTTTGAAGTGTTATCCACTAATAGTTCTAATACGAAGAAAGTCATCCTTTGGACATGCTTTGTTTAAATCTCAAGTCGATAGATAATGAATCGACCATTCTTCTTTTTTTCACGGGACAATATTAGCTATCCAAATAGATTTTTTTCTTCTCGAATAAAACCAACTTCAATGAGCTTCTTGGTTGCAATTTCTTCAACCTCCAATCTCATTCGCCTAGAGGCTTGCTTGACTGGTCGATCATCTAGTTTGTGAACCGCTATATCAGGGGATAAGCCTGGCATTTCAGCATATGTCCAAGCAAAGCAATCCCTGAATTCACAGAGCAAGGTTTTTAATTCTTCCACTTTATCTTCAGGAAGTAGAGCACTGACGAATGTTGGGCGAGGATCCTCCTCAGTTCCCAAATTAATTTCTTTAAGTTCATCCATAGTAGCTACCTCCCCACCATCTTCAAGCTCTTCGTGCGGGCTTCTACTTCTTCATTATTTGTGAGACTAACATTAAGAATGACATTCTCATCTTTGCCATCACTCTCTACTTCTATTCCTGTTATAGCGTAATAGGTATATTCTTGTGGACCGTTGTCTTAGATGAAACCAAGGCCTTTGGTAGTGCTCTTACCAATGATTTAAGAACCTTTTGGGTACCACATCATTTCAAAGAGCTTAGTCCTTTGCTTACTTGCTCCAGCCTGGACCCCATGTGCAAGTATTAGGTTTTGCATCTTTGGAGAGTAATATTTTAGCATCCTTGTGGCATCGCTTCTTCTTCTTCAGATAGTGGCATTACTCAATCAGGATCCTCTTCTTGACACCCCTCGGATTTATAAAATAGGCTTCCTGGCCTGTGTTTTCCAGGGAGAGGAGGTACATAGAAGGTCACCGCCTGACTTTGTGAGTTTCTAGAGGTGATTTCTTTAAAATGTTGGGGAGGAATGGAGTGACTATAGTGTAGTCACCGATGGATCTATGGTTATTTTAAAGTAGGTGCATTGCGCCTTACCCTCAAAAGCAGATTCAAACTCATAATCAGAGTCAAACTAATTTTCCTCAATCGAGTTTTACCGAAGATTCATGGACCTTTGGATTTAGAAGGAACACATTCATCTTCTTCTTCAGATCACCCTATGAGGGACAAGTTATTGATTTTGGACTGTTCTTTATATCCCTAGGAATATTTGGAACAATCTCCTTTCCTTTATTCATTTTATCTTCTCCTTCTTCTTAACTTGTTCTTTTATGGGTTTTGAAGTAGATGCGATTTGCTAGTTATTTGTTAGCTTTGATTCCAAGGAAAGTAATCGCATCTTGATATATCTTCATTTCATGCACCAAAAGGTTGCATGTCACCCACAATTTGGCATTCTTCTCCATCCTTTGTATATTTCATACATTGATGCAATGTAGATGGGACAATGCCATACTTATGAAGCCATGGACCCGTAAGGGCTCAATGAAGTATCACATCGATCACATGAAATTTAGCTTCGTGTAGAGGTCTCCAAATTTAAGAGGAAGGACGAATGACCCGATAGTTTTTTGTCCCTTCTCATTGAATCCTTGAACCATGACTTTATCTCATCCCATATGTTGTACATCTAGAGATAGCCATCTAAGAGTTCTCAAGTTCATAAGATTCAAGGAGGAACCAGGATCAATCAAGATCCGTAGTATCATAACTTCATCACTTTTAGCTGTAACATATAGAGGGCGATTGTGCTCGCTCCAGCATTAGATCATCTTCTAAAATGTGATTGGAGGCTCTTGAACATGCAAGGTCTCCTAGACAAATTCAACAAATATGCTTCAACTTTCTTTGAGAGCTTCAATTAAGGTGTTGAGATCTTCCGACATTAGAAGTGCTTCAGATACACTAAGCACCGAATTTTCCTTAGATGGGATAGAATATTGTATCCCTTTTGATGAAGGCTTCTTATTTGAATCCTTAGGGATAACTTTTTCATTGATTTCAATTTTCCTTTATCTTTATTCATTGGCTATTTTCATTGGGATGGTAGCACTCGACCACTTCTCAACAGCATTGAAGCTACTTCATTTGCATCTCAATCTTCGATGACTCGCACTTCAAAGATCCGCCGCCTAATGATAAACTAGAAGATTCGTAATCACCCAACTTTATATTTTGATGTTGATATGGTGAGCTCGATTCATCTTCATTTGGGAAACAGTTCCTCTCTAAGTCAACTTCAATCATCAAGCAAGACGAGGAAGTTCGCCTTCTTCGCTTTTCATTGATCCAAGATTTGTAATGAATTCGCAAGCGTGATAGGTCATCTTGCCGATTGTATATAATCTTCCATATTATTGATGATCCTTTGTGTTACGCTACCATCAATAGTAGTAATATTTGTTACCGCTTTCTTCTTTTATTTAATTTATTTTTCATTTGGTAGGTTTCTTAGCCTTCCCTTGCGTATTTGGCTAGTCTTTTCATGAGATGAACTAGCCTTCCCATAACTTAGGTTTTGTCTCAACTCAAGTATGCTCAAGTGGTGATTTCCATCAATACCGAACGCCTTCCAATTGTTTCAACATTTTACTTTTTTAGAGATCGCCATCCTTCATCATCGTTCGCTTCCTTTATCGCTTTTGATAATATAGAGATGAGGTGATTACTTTGTGGATTCTTTCTTCTGGATGCACCAATACACGTCCGATAATGTGAATTCTCCATTTCTATATTTTGTTCGAGCCAATCTTTGAATATGTAGCAATCTTCTCAGATGGCAAGCACCATGATATGGCAATAGTTAGGATTATCTGCTTGTCCCCTCTTCGTCTTTTACACTCGTAGTTGGAGACCTACTTGAGTGCATGTTTAAACAATTTAGCCACACTTTCCTCTTAAAAGAATACTCTTTGTTCATTTTTCTTTTTGGGGCCATTGAGTCATTCGCTCCTTTGTTTGCTTTGGTCGCCCCTTCATCGAAGCAACCTCGGTGTATCATTACCTCCAAGTATGAGTTTGTGGAGGATTGAACGACTGCCTTGGTTTTTTGATGACATTTCTTTGTCTATGTTATACTAACCACTTACCTCAGATCCTTCATGAGGTGAAATATGTTTCACCTTTCTTTGGGTCTGGAGCTTTTGCTCTTTTGGATTTATCTTGCTGGCCATCGGAGCATGACAAATTTAATTTCTCAAATTTAGCCACCCTATCAAGTAGCTCTTGAAATGTGGTAATTGAAGCCATGCAAAGATAAGGCGCCATCTTATCATCGATGTTGCCCATCAGTAATTGAATTGCATGCTCTTCTTCTAATTGTTGTTCACATTTCATACTCATATTTTGCCAACGCATAATATATCGGGTCACTGATTCATCTTTCTTCCTCTTCTCAAGGGCAAGATCAGCAATTGTTGTCTTTTTAACTGCACTAGTGAACCTTTTAACGAACATATTTTTAAGTTCGGAAAAAGTCTTGACTAAGTCATTTGATAACTCAAAGATACCATTCAAAGTAGTTAAAGTTAACCGAAATAATAATGCATCATTACCTCGTGTTGCGCAGATGCTTTGAATTGGGCTAGATGCTTAGGATTACCATTTTGTCAAATAGATTAAACTTTGGCATTGAATATCCTTTGGGTATGGAATTTGATCATACTCCAGGATATGGGCACCTTTGCTCACCAATTTTTCGCCTCAGCTATAATTTTGATCTTCTCATTCAAGATAATATCAAGTTGAGAGGTCACGCCAAATATAGTTTTGTATATTCGAGAGTTATCGAAGACTCATTTATTTCAATCCTCGCTGTGCTCAATTTGGACCCTTGAAGCATGTGAGATCAAATTTATTGGAGGATTGTCATGGGCATTGCTAGGCTTGATGATTATTTGGGGACGTGTTGGACTGCCGTGATATTTCTGCACATTACATCATTGTAGTCATTCAGATCATCATTTCGCTCATTTTCATATTCAACCGCGATTTCTTTATCTTTGGCTTTCATCGGTCAATTTGTCTTTGCACTTCTGCCAAAGTGATAGTATCGACGAAGGTGGGATTTTCTTCCATTTCTTCTTCTTCTTCTTCTTCTTCTTCTTCTTCTTCTTCTTCTTCTTCTTCTTCTTGTTCCTCTCCTGAAGACTCAGAGGATGCTTCCTCTATTTGAACATTTTGTTATTCTTCAGGTTGAGGGGGAGGTACTGTCGTACGATGCCTATGTTGATATTGGCATAAACCAGATGGCTCACTGACTTGTTGTACCATATACACCACTTCAACAATCGTTGCATCCTCCTCTTCTTCTTCATCCTCTTGGACATGAATTTTAGATCGGCGACTCCAATGGACTTCTGATTCCAAGTGTGGAATCAAAATTTCTTCAGTTAGAGGGCTTCAATCAAAGTTAACCTCCTCTTGATGGGATGGATTGATGATGGATCCTGAGGATTCTCCAAGGTGTCACCGTAGATTCTTTATCATTGGGGCCCCTTTTTAGGCTCCCATCGAGATTTGAGTTGGGGCGGATCTCTGGGAATTCACACCAGATGTCACGCCATGCCTTTGCTCTAAAGTAATTTCTTTTTGAGGCCTAGGCCTCCATATCTGCTTACCTTTCCACCGGGACCTTTCGGCGGTGGATTCCTGGACACGCGGTCCAAGTGTCACACCCCGATGTTCACCGTGTGGGACATGGATATGTTGGCGTCCTGCCATTTGAGTTACAGGATGAGGTCTCCTGAGGAGCAATCCCAAGCATCCTTGATAACAGACTTGGTATTTTCTTTTCATCGCCCTCTCTCCTTGCAACTTGAGAACCCGATGCACTCATGCAGATATAGTTTCGGCTTCAGAGGAGCCGGGACTGACGCTGGGTCCAGAAGGACTGCTTAATCTGACCAGTAGAGCTGTTCCATTTTACCCACTTAAGGTTATCAAACCGATTGTGGGTTGGAACACTCACTGTTGGTTCCATAGTTGATTGTGCAGCTGGCTGCACGAGCAATAAATGTTGAGCATGTACCTCAAGATTTCTCTTTCGTCGTTGCCTCCGGCTAAGCTTGCTTCCAGACGAAGAAGCTTCAAAGATCGTTCTCAAGGGTTCACCGGGTAGGATTGCATTATTCGAGGGACTAAGAGACACCTGACAACCCTCTTTAAGATTGGTGTCGGGGCCGAGCCTCTTAAAGACCGGCTTTTTTGGCCCCAGAAAGGGGTCACAACTTCAAGCCTTTCAGATTGCCGCATTACATGGACAAGTTTGTATTTCGAAGTTGAGGCAGAACTTGCTCATTCAAGATAGTCGGAAATCCACGCTACCAAATTGATGGTAGCCCTGTTTCCAAAGATTGATGACGCCGGCCAAATGGATGTGCCACCGCCGAGAGTGACTGATTCTGAGTGCCATTCTGAAGTGTAAGGTAAAAATTAGCAATTAAAAATAATTGCACTATCACCTTCCAAAAATATAGACGATAAGACAAACATACTAAAATGCACTAAATAAAATCTCAAATGACTTAAGACTTTAATCTAGAAGCTCTAAGTTTTCTCTTTAACTTATCACTTCATTTCATTTTTTTTTATTTGATTCTTTTTTTTTTATACTCCAGCAATTATAACTTAGATTTGACTAGCCAAAGATGGAAAGAGAAACTTATCCCCAGCGAAGTCGCCAGAAATCTTTGGGATCCAAAAATTCACCACCGACCTCTTTCGAAAAAGAAAAGAGTTGTTTAAGTGTCGGTGATAATTTCAGAAGGAAGATGAATAGTAGATAAGACACTATCCAAAGATTTCATTCTCATTTGGTGAGAATTTTTTATATCTGATTTTAGGTTTCCTATAGGCGCAAGCCCCTATAGTTAATTACCCCTCACAATACTGAGAGAGCACTTTCAATTAAGGCTAGTCAATAAATAGTTAAAGAACGAGTATATGATCGAGTGGAGTTTAGAACTTATGAAATTTATTATTTTAATTTTAAAACTTTTGTGGGGAATGATGACGCCAATCTAGATCCCATGGTTCCGTCTCACGCGTGGTCCCCGGTCCGCTTAGTCGAGGAGGTAGTCGACCCAACGACCAAAGGATCCTTGTCACAACACATGGGTTACGCCGCCCCAAGGTGTCCTTGTAGACTGGGTGGAGTTTGTCAAGGGGACAAATATAAGTCAACCTTAGCTAACATAGGTTTTTGCCCAACCAAATACATTCTACATTTCACTTTTCAAAGAAAGTCAAGAACATACAGCCGCACTGCGGACCGTAATTTAGTGGTGTCATATCGCGCAAAACCATGCGATGAGGACACGCCACGCCACGCTTTAGAATATTTGAGTGTGAAGATAGTTATGTATTTATTTGACATTGACTCTTTGTGAGCAAAGTTTTCTTAATTTGTCACCCAAGACAAACAATGGAGGTGGATTGATTTTATTTATTTTATTTTAAGTTTTAATTTAAATAATTCATTTCATTTTATTTATATTTGAATTTTGATCATTTTATGATTGATTTAGATTTTAATATATGATCATTTATCATTAAAATTTTAATTATAATTACCCTTGATCCTGAAAATTAGATATTTTCACTTTATCATGTAGGAATTCATTATCTCAAGAAGAAATCTTCATTCTCTCAACATGACATATCTTGAAATTTTACAAATTTTAAATTTTGTTAAGATCAAGACCAAACCGGATATGGATTTATGTTTGACTTAGTAATTACTCCAACATGCATACATATTGTTTCTTTAATTGTATGGACATTAGAATGTCTAAGTATTTATATCAATTTTATTGAGTTTTGTTAATCTCCCAAGACCAAACCGAAAGTATAACATCTGATTTATTTTATACCTAACTTGTAATATGTCCCTATTGTTTGAACACTTCAACATACATATACCTTTTAAAATATTGTATTATTAAAATGTCTAGTTGAAATGTAGATTCAATTTGCAAGTTTAAGTTTTGATGTGATATTTTTTGGTTTTGTTAACCCGACCGCCCAAGACCAAACCGGGATTATGTAATGTTTTCTTTTTATACCTAACTTGAACATGTTTGTTTGAACACTTCAAATATACATACATTCTTTTAAAATATTGAGACATTAAATATCTAGTTGAAATGTAGGTTCAATTTACAAGTTTAGGTTTTAATATGGCATTTTTGGTTTTGTTAACCTGACTATCCAAGACCAAACCGGATATATCGATCTTTATTTTATACCTAACTTGCACATGTATTGATTGAACACTTCAACATACATACAAGTATCTTTCTTTAAAATGTATAACATTAAATGTCTAGTTGAAATGTTCAATTTGCAAGTTTAGGTTTATGACATTTGGTTTTGTTAACCTGAGGTCAAGACCAAACCGGATTATGTAGCATCTTTTGAAAATATGATATGCATATTATTTTGGCCAAAAACCCCCTTTATGTCACAAATCAGGGTATAATGAAATAAATTATTTTAAGCCTATTTGATCAAATGTAGGTAATAGACCAAATAGAATTTAAGCCTTTCATTGGAAATATGATATATATTACTTTGGCCAAAACCCCTTTTATGTCACAAATCAGCAAGGGTATATATGCTGAAATAAATTATTTTGGAAGCCTATTTGATCAAATGTAGGTAATAGACTAAACATATTTAAGCCTTTTCATTGAAATATGATATGTATTACTTTGGCTAAAATCCTCCTTTTATGTCACAAATTAGCAAGGGTATAGGGCTGAAATAAATCATTTTGAAGCTCATATGATCAAATATAAAGTAATGGGCCTAGAATGAATTTAGGCACTTGATTTGTGCTAAGAACCCTTTCTTTATGTGGCAAATTAGCCAACATAAAGGGGCTAAAATAAATCATTTTGAAGCTCATATGATCAAATATAAAGTAATGGGCCTAGAATGAATTTAATCACTTGATTTGTGCTAAGAACTCTTTCTCTATGTGGCAAATCAGCCAACATAAAAGGGTTAAAATAAATCATTTTGAAGCTCATATGATCAATCACCCATAGCCCATTTTTCTCTTGATAAGGGGAAGGAGAAGACAAAGATATGAGTAGATGTCATATGTCATTTAAGATAGGCAAGTGGGTTAATTAAAATCCACATTCTTCACATGCAAGCTCATGGCAAGTGGGAGGACAAATACTCATTAAA
The DNA here is from genome assembly GCA_021442155.1 of Cymbidium sinense. Taxonomy (NCBI): domain Eukaryota; kingdom Viridiplantae; phylum Streptophyta; class Magnoliopsida; order Asparagales; family Orchidaceae; genus Cymbidium; species Cymbidium sinense. Next base: position 32,878,143 of record CM038227.1, read on the forward strand.
TTTATTAAGAAGATATGACAGAGTTTATTTTCCTTTCAAAGGAAGTGATAAAGATGCACAAGAGATGCCACATGTCCATGCATGCATATGACAAATGGTATTAAACTAGATAATTTTCTTGCATGCAATTTATGACGAGACCACATGTCGATGCCATAAGAATAGATGATAAGAGGAGAGGGCTGAAGCCTATAAATAAGAGGGGATTTCCTTCAAAAATACATATTTTACTTTTCTTTTCTCCCTTATACCACAAGTTTAAGTTCTTTCAATCTTGCATAAAGGGTTAAGTCCACATAGAGTGAGTTTTCTAACTCAACAATTTTTTTTTGATATCTTCTTGATATATGTCATGTCATATGGTAGATTTAATTTATCCATATGTGTTTGCTTCAAGTCTTCACTATGTCTCATGTATGTATGTAAATCATGGTGGGAAATGACAAGTAAAATATGAGGTATTTATGTTTGAGCATATATGTGTATATTTCATAACATGTCAAGCTATAGATCGGTGAGCATTATACAATACATACAATACATGTCACCTTGTAAATTTCATCTAGTATATATCACACTTGAAAGTTTCATTTCATATATGTTATTTTGCCATGTTTCTATAATTATGTATGATCATTGTAAAATAGGCATATAGAGTAAAAGATGACATATTAAACCCATGTTTAGGCATGTATTATAAGCATGTCTCATAGCATATCAAGCTAAGGAGAGTATTGAAACCAACATTAATAAATATATGTCATAAGCATAAACATCTAGTTTTATTGCACACTTTGATCACATGTTGACATGTAAAGGGGAATTGCAAAGCATCAATCTTTCTAATCACAAGAAATTAAAGCATAAGAAAGAAGGATTTTGAATATTGCATGATTGGTTGCCACATACTAGAAAGATTCAAGTATTCATTAAATTAAGCATGAATAATCATATGCATATACCTTCCTTTTCAAACACTTAGAAAATTTTTACACATTTTTGTTCACCAAAATTTTCTCCCAATGTCATCCTTAGGGTGCCGGAGACTAAGCCTTCCCACCACACCAAGAAAGGCGTGCATGGTAGGTGTCGTGAAACAACTCGACCGAAAATTTATTTTCCCACCATGCTAAGAAAGACGTGCATGGGGTTAGCATAATATAAGAATTTTCCCCGTTAATATGCAAGAGTATAAAGATGAATTTTAAATCATCTCTGTTATCAAAATTTACAACCTCCCTCCCCCCAGAGGTTGCCATGAGAGATGAACTGTCCACCACGCCAAGAAAGGCATATGGTGGTATCGTGAGACACCATTGAAACTTTGATAGATATCATTTCCTATTCAAGATATCACACATGCAAGTATGCAAGAATGAAACCCATAGATAAAGTGGGTATAACCAAATCCTTTCTATTTAATTTCAAATTTGTATTTTCAGATTTCTTTCTACCTATATGCAAGAGGCAAAACAAATGAAATCCCTAAGAGATAGCATGTAGCATGGCATAACCCCTTTCAATTTGATTTCAGATTTGCATTTTCAAATTTCATTTTACTCATATGCAAGAGATACAACAAATGAAATCAAGAGATAGACATAGCATAGCATAATTGATTAAAATGATGATGTGGAATATATTTCAAACACATTCAATTTTCATGTAAAATAAAAGATGCTAAGAATCATAAAACCTATAAATGAATTTTGCACATACTCTAGGATTAAGCCAAAAATCTCTTTCTTTTTTATTATCTCTTTTTTTTTTTATAAAAATTTTGGCAGCCTCCCTCATCCCCGATAGCTACTGACTAGGCCTTCCCACCATACCAAGAAAGGCGTGCATGGTAGGTGTCGTGAGACAACTCGGCCATAAATTTTGATTGCCCACCACGCCAAGAAAGGCGTGCATGAGTTAGCATAACATAATAAGTTTCCTACCAGAAACATGAGGTACTTATAGTAATGAATTTAAAGCTTGCATTTGTATATATATAAAAACAAAGTTGCTTGCATATATTTAATTAAGAATAAAATAATCAAACGCCTCCCCCACATGTGGGGTTGCCATGAGATCGGCGCCACCACGCCAAGAAAGGCGTGCATGGGTGGATGTCATGAGACATACCAAAATTTTGATAACATAGCATTTCATTAACAAGATATCGAATAGAACCGACAAATATGCAAGTTGAGATTTAACTCAAAAGCCAATCATTCCTTTCTTCCTTTCACAAGGTTTTGTATAATGTATCATTAAGCATTGATTTAAGCGAAACAAGAATGAAACTAGGAAATAAAGTAGCATGACAAACCCCTCTTTTAATTTGAGATTTCATTCTACTCATGTGTTAGAGATAAAACAAAAGCAACATACTTTTATAAAAACATAAATCTCCCATCTCATGTTAAATTTTAGAGCACAAATTTAAATTCACCTAGCAATCATATTTATCATTTTCTTCATTTTAATTCAATCAACAAGAAGATGTTGAATGACTAATCTTAAATGCAAATTTAGCATGTTATCATGAAATTCTAAAACCAAATAATGCATTGAAATCTACTTAAATTCATAAGGATAATAAAATTCATGTTTCCATCATTCCACATTATTTCAATGGTACAATGCTTCAAGAAAAAAGAACAAAGGCTATAACGGATCAATGTATGGCTCCAAACAAAGGCTTTCAATCTTTCACATTGTGACAGCAAAAAATCCTTCCTTTCAACTCAATAGACACATATATGCTCTAATTTGCAAACTAAGCCTTAAAGTTATCAGACAACATCAAGGATAATGTTATCATGAAATTCTAATAAGGTTTGCGCAAATGAAAATCAAAGATTGACCAAAACACCAAGAGACTTCTTAAAATCAAATTTCAATTCTCACGCTGACTTCACTTCTACACACACATATAGCTTCTTCAGATTGGGTTTGTCTCAAGAGCACAACTCATGGAGAAGAAACGAATCACAGAAATGAGAGAGGATTTTAAAGAAGGATCATTCAATCAAAGCATAAAACCAAACCGATAAATTTCAACAATCAAAAGCAATCCGCGGAATCGATAAACATTATATACTCATCACTTTCTTTAGGTAAAATCTAGATAACCAAAGCAAGAAAGGAAGAGGTTGAATAAACAACCCGGAACTTTCGATCAGTGGAAAGGAAGAAGGAGGAGAACTTTCGGTTGAGAAGCTAGGGTCTCTGCTGAGCCAAAAGGCAAGAGGGAATCAAGCTCGAATACTGAGAGGGACGACGATCCAAGCAAGGAAGTCGCCGAGGAAGGTAGAGGCTCTTCGGTTTACGGATGGAACGAGAGAGGCGTGAGCTCCGGACACAAGAACTAAAAACGAGAGAAGGAGCTTCGGCCGAGAGTCACGCAAGAGAGGATCACGCATCCAGCAAATAGGAATGAGAGCTCCAGCCGAGAGCAGGGAGGATCGTGAATGAGATAGCATGAAATGAGGTCAACGCGTTCCTTTCGGCCTTTAGGACCAACCACATGCTTTGATTCGAACGGCAGTCATTTTGATTGGAGGCTTGCGAGAATTAGGTTAGATTAATAGGATTAAAAGATTAAAACTAATCCCTTTAATTATAATTTAATATTATTTTATGTGATATTAATTTATGCAATAAACCCCAGCAATAGGGTGTCAATCTTAGATGTTTAGCTATGCAACGACGCGATCGAAGTTCAGAATCGGGTAATTTGAGCAAAGTCGGCGATCGAGAAATTAGGTTTAAAAGCGTGCCGAGCTCAAATTGCTTGACGCTCGTGCACACTTTGCCGAATCGATCGTGGAAGGCGTCGTTTGATAGGTTTCGACGTTTCAGCGATGACAGCGCGATCAATTTTGCGAACAGAGGTCGTTTAGATATCGTCGAGGCTTCTCAACTTCGATATGCGCATAATTTTATTAAAAATTGATTTTAATTATTTGATCGATTATTAATTGATTTGATATTTGTTATTTAATTAATTTTAATATTTTTGACACATTACGAAGTCGAATTTCCAAATTGACGCGAATCTAATTGATTTTGATCGCAATTGGGAGGTTTTAACCTCGACCTCATTTATTTAATTTCAAGTGACACATAGTTGTAGGTCAGCATAAGGCTAACAATTAATTTTGTGAACGGGTCATGCAAGCCGCGCTTCGCCTCGAAGCAGCACATCGAGATTCCTTCTTGATCGGTTGGTCGTCGAATTATGCAATATATATATTCTGATCAATTTCGACGTTTTGAACGCGATGACGAAGTTCGTTTGTCGATCGGAGGTCATTTTAATTAATTTCGGTGATGTCCGGTGCATTTCAGCCTTGATTTGCTCGCTATTGTATTCGAAACCGATCGACTTTGTCTTATGAACTCGACTCGACTGATGTGACATACATGGAGGTCAACAGCCAAAAAAAAAAAAACTTTAGTAAGAGATTTAAAAAAATTTGCACACAAATAGAAATCAAAATTTTTACTTATTTAAGCCAAATGATGAGATCTTAGCATAGTTTTTAGTTGCATCTTGCTTTTCTCTAATTTTGAGTTATGATATAAAGATTAGTAGAGATATGAGGTAGGATATGAAGTTGAAATGAAATGAAAAATTTTATTTGATGTATGCATAATGATAAAAGGCTAAATAAAGCTGAAGTTCGATCAAGTTATGATAAATGGCTTTTTAGTAGTTGCCAAGAGCTATCTAAGAGAGGCTTATATGTTGGTGTGATGGGGAGGACAAGAGAGGTAAGGCTTGAGGAATTATTTTGAGAGGGTGGGAGAGGGTGAGGGCATAATTATGAGTGTTTTGAAAGGGCTTAAGAGATAAAAAATGTAGCCTGAATCATTACATGAGATAAAAAGAAATGGATAGAAAATTTTATAGATTGATAGGAGAGGGAAAGATGATAAAATAATAAGCTTAAATATTAAGATAACATAATATTATAGATATACTAGATCTCACCAAAAATAGGGAGAAGCAAGCCACCAAGCTACATCTCAAAGAATTGGACACCATGCTAACACTAAAGAAGAAGAAAACTGCCATAAAATTTTAATTCTAAAATTCTTTTTTTTTATATTCTAATTTACATGAAATAAATAATTTTTATTCATTACATTAATGAACTACTCAAAATATTGAAAGGTTGACGTTTTAAGGGAACAGAAGGGGAAGGGGAAGGGGAGGGGAGGGTGTGGTGTTTAGTCACTTGAATTTGGAGAAATAAAAAGCTTAAATCTTTTAGAATAATCGCTCAAAGAATGAGTCCAAACATGAACAAGTAAACCAAAGTAAATAAATAATGAGAAAGATTTTACATATTGCTTGTATATATGACCACCATTACATGGTTTTATTACACTTCTTATATAGCAATTACACCATCATATCATCATAAATAATTAAATAAAATTACATAAAAAATTAATAACACCTAAAGTTTAATATTTCTTATATATTTATATATCTAATACTTAAAATTTGGTATTTGTAAATATATCTCTTCTTCTATGCATGAAAAGATGTATTTCACTTTAAGAAATTAATATTAGTACTTTGATATAATCTTAAAGATTTGAATGCTATTTATATAAATATGAAAAATTTAAGTATTAGATACATTAATATATATATATTATAATTTTTAAAAAAAATAGTGCTCAACTAAATAGAAACAAAAATAGGATTACTATATAGATTATTTTGAACACTTAAAAAATAATTACACTTCTCTTCAATATAGTAAATACTAACATACCATTTATGTTATATCGATCAATAAATAATTAATATTTAAGTATATACAAGAGTTTTTTATACTATTTGACTTATTTTTATGTTAAATTTATATTACATATTCGTATATTCTACGAGATTTAAATCTAAATCTTAAAAAAAAAAAAAAAAAAAAGTAAGATTCCTGCCAACTTGTTGAGACAAGGAAAACGTTATGTACACTAGTTTGAAAAGCGTCAACTTTTCTAAAATGCTCCACGGATTTGCGCGCTGTTCTTGGTGGAGCTTTACGCAGGATTCCATTATCCCAACAAAGTTCGTTCGCCTCCAACACTCCTATCGTTTTCCTGAAGTGGGTTTTCGTCATGGCGCCATTACCTTTTTTTTTTTTTTTTTGAATTATTGAGTGCCGAGTAGGCGGGATTCGATCCGCAAAGGCTTTCACAGTTGCTGCCTTTAAGCGATTTCACAAAGTTTCTTTGGTACCAATGGAGCCCCTTTTGATTTCATGATATCTGCAAGCTACTAGTCCGCGCACTAAGGCAGAAAAAGAGGGCGAAGAGACCGCCAGGAAATGGGTAACATGGGAAGCAGTGGGGGGCGGAGGAAATGGTCGCCGGAGAAACCAGAGTCATAATCATAACGCCTTCCATCCTTCCATCGCCTCCGCAGCCTGAGGTCGCGGGCGGTAATCGTTATATATTTGCGGCGGCTATGCCATACGCTCAATATCCCAACCTAAATACCCCACAGTACTATCATTACGTCGGTTGCCCGCCACCTCCGACGCTGTCAGCCATCTGCCCGCTCAGCTGCCTGCGCCGTTAGACCATCACCACCGAAGCAGTGTTGATCACCCTGCTCACCACCAGGGATGGAGAATCCACAGCCCGGCACCATCGCCTCGGACTCCTGTCGTTGAGCACCAGAAAGCAGTGACGATAAGGAATGATGTTAATCTAAAGAAAGAGACTCTGATTATTGAGCCCGATGAAGACAATCCCGGCATGTACCTTGTGGCCTTCACTTTTGATGCCACTGTGGCCGGAAGGTAATTCTCTTTTATATCTTCCTTTCTGAGGAGGAAGGGATTACTTTGAAACTTTTGTGCTTTGAAAAATCCATCAGCAAAGATGCGGGGCTAGGGTTTGCTGTATTAAACGCGTTTTAAAACCTAAATACCCCATAATAGCTTATTGTGGTCATAAAATTTTTTTATTTAGTCTGAGATAAATGTTTTGAGTATATACACATCTAATGGCAAATCAAAATACTGAATTGATGCTTGAAACTCACTCAGCAGGTCAGATTTGAGGTATCCCACCAAGCTTGTGGATGTCAATTGAATTAGGGCACAGTTGTAACCCCCCATTTGTCATTCTTCATCAAGACCATCCTTGTGGCAAGATGAAGTTTGAATTGGAGTTGGGGCGGTCAGATTTTAACTCATCTCAATAAGAGGTCGACAAGGCCTCGTAGAAGTTTGACCAATAGATTGCGCAACTACCATAAGCCTTGCTATCTCTCACTATCATCCAAAGGCCAAATAGATCATTGGATTCTTCAGACTAGAGAATAAGATCATAAGGCTTTGTTTGCATTTTATTTTGAGTTTTTTTACACTACATTTCTTTTTTAGCAAACCAAATTACTCTTAAATGTAACACTTAGGGAGTGTAAATGAGCAAGCTGTGAAGTGTTTGTTTGTTCATTTTAGTTTTATTTGTAATCTTAGCTCTAATTCATAAAAAAATTAAATAATAAATAGCTTGTAGGATTCAAATTTGTGTCTTCTCGAGAGCATGTCATGCTTGATAACCACTCTGTCACATCCATGTTAATATATATTGTATACATATATTATATATCTAATTTTATTTTGAGCTAAAATAAAGGCATGATCAAATGAAGGGTTGTTTGGCTTGTTTACGAGCTTAAAATATTTTTTTTTGTTGTTAGCTATTTAACGAGACAATCAAACATGAGCTACTTAATGATCAACAACGAGTTTTTTTTATAGCTCTACACCTAAGTCAATGAGGTATTTAATTGGGTATTAATTTTTTAATTGTGACCTTAGGATTGAATGCATTCATTATGTCGAAGAAATATGTGCCTTCTATCTCTTGATGTAACAACCAAACTCACTGAAAATAATTCCATGAACAGCATTACAGTTCTCTTCTTCGCCAAAGAAGGCTTTGAATGCAGCCTGACGCCGATGAAGGAGACCTTGCTTGCTCCTGTGACCGTTTCGTTCAAGGTTGGTCTTGGCCAGAAGTTCAAACAGCCAGCTGGAACTGGAATCGACTTTTCAATGTTCGACGAATTTGAACTGATAAAGGAAGGAGAAACAGAGGTTTACCCTTTGGCAGTCAAAGCAGAAACTCCAATGGACAAACAAGAATCTGCAGAAAATAATAAAGTGTTGACTCCAACCTCACAGATTACACAGGCTGTGTTTGAGAAGAAGGAGAATGGCGAATACCAGGTCCGTGGTGAAACAGATCTTGTGGGTGAATGAAACTCGATATGAGCTTCAAGAAATCTATGGAATAGGGAATTCTGTTGATGGAGATTTTGATGGGAATGATCCAGGAAAAGAATGCGTGATTTGTCTTTCAGAACTAAGAGACACTACTGTCCTCCCATGCAGGCATATGGTGTATATTACTCTAGTGTCTTTTTCCCAAATTTCAGCTTTTGTTTGTCTAGGTTTGTGTTTATGCTTGCTACTTTTTAGTTTAACAGTAATTTATGCCACATTTTATGATTTCTTTTTTTTTTTTTTTTTTTTAAAAGACAGCTTAAGTGATGATCATATTGTAGAGGTACAAAACATGTTCAAGCACCCTTTACCTAGAAGATTTTTTTTACCCTTCAAGCCCGTAAAGATGGAGCTTTATTATATTATAGGTGGGATTTGAACTCAAGATCTTGACAATAATTTCTAAGACCCTTATTAACCAGATTAATTGGCACCTATACCTAGAAAGATACTTGGTATTTGAGTTTACTGATTAATAGACGTTGAGACAGATAAAAGAAAGTTGCTTGAAGACGAAACTTTATTCTAGAATAGAATAACGAGAAAACAAAGAGAATGATAAAAGAAACTATTTTTCATTCTCTTATATTCTTGACTACAAGTCCATAGCCTCCTCTAACAAGATAAATTAAGCCTGTTAATTTTTTAAGACGTTTACTTTTGAATTTTTTAATTCAATCTTAATAGTGTTTTTTAAATAGCATTTCATAAAAGTTCTTTTCTTTCAAAAAAAAGAATAGTTTTAAATCTTTAAAGCAAAAGAATCAAAGTTTTAACCAAATCTAAGTCCCTACAGATGGAAATCATGGATCAATCGAATAGTATTCCTCAAAGGAAGTCTAGTTTCATTAAGCTGATAGTTGAAGTGCCTCTGATGAACTCTAGGATTAGGCAATGCAACCAACCTTATTTCATCTTGAGAACATTGAAGTTCCATTATTCAGTATTCATTTGATTTAATTAAACATGGTCTCAAAGTTAATTTTACTCGGACTGTGAAATATGTGCTGCTGTAGAATAACTTAGGGACGGTTTGGGATCAATTTTATTTTCTATTTTTTGTTTTTATTTTTATTTTATTTTTGAAAACATGTTTGTTTAGAATATTTTTTATGCAATTTTATTTTTTATTTTAAAAAAATAAATAATATTATTTTTAAAAATAGTTTTTAGATGTTTAGAATATTTTTTTTAAAATAACAAGTATAATCAAATAAATTTTATTTTATTTTTAAGCTTAACATAAACAAAATAAAATAAAAAAATATAAAACAAAAGTTATCCCAAAGGCCCCTTGGGGTTTGTTTGGGATCAATCTTGTTTTGTACTTTTTGTTTTTGTTTTTATATTATTTTTCAAAACTTATGTTTAGTGTGTTTTTTAATATTTTTAATTTTTAAAAATAAATAATATTTTTTTAAAACACCCAAAATGATTTTAGATATTTTGTGTTTTTAGTAATAACTATCATCACCAAACAATGATTGGAGTTTGGAGGAGTTGATAGAGTACTTTCTCTCCAATTATGAGACCTAAGTTAAAATTACACTTCCAATTACTAATTATTAATTTCTGACCTAGCTGTCATTAGGGGCATTTGGGACTATTTTTATTTTATTTTATTTATATTTTAATTTAAAATAAAATATATTTGATAATGATAATTTCTAAAACACTTAAAATACTTAAAAGTTGTTTTAAGTGTTTTAAAATAATATTATTTATTTTAAAAATAAAAAATGTAAAAAATATACTAAACCAACACATTTTTAAAAAGAAAGATTTACATACGAATCATACAATTCTTATGTATTTATATATCTAACATATAAAATTAGATAGTTACTTATCTAATATTTTTCTATACTTAAAAAAAATATGTATTTCACTTTTAAAAAGTGAGTGATAATGATATTTTTGATCTGATATTGAAGATTGAGGTGTTATGTAAACATGAAAGTTTAGGTATGAGATATGTAAATACATAAGAATTGTGTGGTATGTATGTAAATCCCCCTTTTTAAAAGTAACATAAAAATAAAAATAAAAGCAAAATCAATCCCAAATAGGCTCTTAGTAAAGCTAGTGTATATATATATATATATATAAAATAGATGTTTCTCTATCATTCACATCTGAGTTGGCTTTCTTTCTCCATTACAGTGCTTGTGCAGTGAATGTGCAAAGGTTCTAAGGTTTCAGACAAATCGATGCCCACTATGCCGGCAGCCCGTCGATCGCTTGTTGGAGATAAAGGTGAACGATCATGGCGACGATGGTCTACAGGCTCCTCCTTGTTAAGCAGTAGAGAAGAAGAAGAAGAAGAAGAAGAAGAAGAAGCAACATGAGCCACAATGTTTAGAGCTTAGTCCCACTGATGAAATGTAATTAAATAAGAAGAAGAAAAAAAGGTTTTGACTAAAGATATTTGGATCAGAAGTTGTTTATGATAGATTTTAAAACTGTCGAATTTATTTTTGAGATGAATGTGATATACATATGCATAATTAATTAAATTTTATATTATATTTATCTCAATATTTAATACAATGAATTTGAAATTCATCTTGATCAAAAATTATATATATTTTTTATTTTTTTTCATCATTTTATCATTTTTTGATAAATTATAAATAATTTTACAAAATATTTAAATATAAAATATGCTTATAAATCAATATAAAAGTTTGTAAACCTATAGTAATACATATAAATTTAAAAAATATATGTTGTATTTTTATATAAAGCTTAATTAAAAACAAAAATTTCAATCATATTATAATAGTGATTTCTTCAAAATCTGACATCACACGTAAGAATTGATGTAAAAATAAAAATTGAAACATTTCAACAATCTATTGGCTAAAAAGAGTGTAAAGGAGTTGAGCTTGAATGAATCAAACTCTTATTCATGTTTATCTGTAACACAAAAATTTTATTAGTTTATGAATTGTTTAAAATAGCTCATATCAACTAATATCAACTCGAAATGATTCAAAATACAATAATCTAAAAAATCTATAAGAGAGAGAATTCGAATCTATCAATTTTTTATATAACAAAAATTTTAATCATTAAATCATACTTATAACTTTGATATATATATATATATAATTTTTTTTTTTAAACTAAATTAAGCTGAACACGATTGAATGAAAAATTATTCATGTTCAACTCATTTACAAATCAAGCTTAAAATATTTCTTTATGTTCAACTCAATTAACAAACCAAACACAAATTATTCATAAAAAACAAACTTTTTTAAACAGCCCTAATTGGCTTTAAAACTCCCCTGAATGCAATTATTTGAATACTTCGTACATATGTTCAAAATCTCCTATTTTATGGCAAGTCAACGCAGTAAAAGCCTTAACAATACTGCTAAAGAATTGTACCTTTACTCAAGTCTAATGAAATAAATTATTTTAACCCCTATTTAACAAAAATTTCTATTTCTTGCTGCTTTTTAGAATATAAAATAATTTTATCATTACTGCTCACTCTTAACATCTATGAAAAAAAATAATAATAATAAGCTAAAACGACTGAATAACTAAACCAGAAGTACTTCCAATCATTTAATTAACAAATTATTATTTTAATTAATAATAAATTAATTAAAATAATAACATAATATTCCAAACATAAATATCTCATAATAATTCCTATTTTGAGCATCCAATCAACTCATTACTTTTCCACCAAAATAACTGTGCACAAAACACAATCACATAGCAGAACATAACACAACAATGCCACAGGCAGTTGAATCCCACTCAAAATAGAGATTCCTATCCAGGTTTGAAGTCACTGAAAGACAAAATATTTGTAGGAAATTAAGTATATATATATATATATATATATATATATATATATATATATATATATATATATATATATATAAGACTTAAAATTCCAGAGGGAATTATTCAAAGAGTTCCTCTCCAGATTTCTTCAATCAGAATATCAAAATCCACCCAACACAGGTCTTTACATTCCCATGCAGAGAACATGAGTTGCAGGATCCCTCAAAGACTGATACTCATCAGTTGATTTGTGAGCCTCATATCCACAGTAATGGACACCATCTTCTAGTGTTGGAATGGCTGAAAACAACTCAGGAACACACTTACCTCTCTAACAGCATCACCATCTCGCAGTGAGGTGTGAGGAAACAGATCGACGCCCATGGCTTTTACAGGTCGGAAGGCCTCGGAGCTCGGCATGGATCTCACCCGATGCCTCGCCAGACCGGCGTTGCTCATATTCCTCCATCCTCTGTTTCCCTTTGCTTTCTCCTGTTTATCAGTAGTTGTTGGCGTGCATAGCTCTATTGCATTGGCGACCAGACTTTCGGGGTTGCAGGAGATGTAGCTGATGGTGAGTCAGAACAGCAATGGGTTAGTAAAAAAAAATATATATATATATATATATATATATATATATATATATATATATAGCATGTAATTCTTATATATTTATATAAATAATATGTACACTTTCATATTTATATAAAGAGCATTGAAATCTTTAATATTATATAAAAAAATAACACAAATATTATTTTTTTTAAAGTTAAATGGACCTTTTCATGTATAAAAAATATGTTATATTTATAAATATTAAAATTTAGATGCTACATATATATAAATATTAAAAAAAAATGACAGTACAAGTTCCTCAAAAGGAAGACAATATAGTTGAGGTGATCATAGCCGTTGGATTTTATCATGGTGGCTGGGATTTATTAATTTAAGTGAAACCAAACTAGTAGTTTTGCAAAATTTTGGCTGGAATAAAGCACACTGTAGAGATTTTGAACCTTATAAACTAGACAGAAAATAGAATAAATTATGAAACAAAGAGTATACTTACACGAGCCGACGTATCCTTGGATGAGTCCTCAGAGTCTTAATCACCTATAAATTGTTTTAAAAAGAATGAATGAACCACTGAAAAGTTTTGATGTCGATTTCTATGCCGAAAAACTGGAAATATCAGATCATGTTATTGAAGAAGATATCAATATAATGCTTTCATGACTACCAGACGAGAAACAAAGCATGTTTTAGAAAGTAATTATTTCATTTTTACACATTGAAAAGAAAATGATATATACTTTTGAAGAATTTTGACAGTGCATGTTGTGTTTTAAATTCAATATTGACTTCAAATTACACAACAAAATGATAAAATCTTATAAATTTATCATTTCTTAAAACATATTTTCAAAATTTTACTCTTTAACTTCAAGCAGCCCAGATGAAACGCAAGGGAAAAATAAAAGAAAAACGCACATTGTCTTGTGATCTATAACAATATATATCCAAAGTTTCAAATCCTAAGGGTTTGTTCAGGATCAATTTTATTGTGTTTTGAATTTTTTGTTTTTATATTATTTTAAAACATGTTTGTTCAGTGAATTTTTAAGTGTTTTTATTTTTATTTTTAAAATAAATCATATTATTTTTAAAAAACACTCGAAATATTTTTTTTTGGATATTTTGAGTGTTTTTAAAATAGCTATTACTAACAAACATGTATTGTTTCAAATAAAAACATAAACAAACAACAATAAGAAGTTTAATCCCACTTGGGTCGGCTACATGAATCATTCTCCATCATGTCCATTATGTTAAATTCTCATTTAAATCAAGTATACTAAGATCATTTTTTATACATCTTAACCAAGTCTTTTTATACCTCTACCTTTCTTAACATAAGAAATCTAACATCTACTCTCCTAATCTCATCTGACGAGACGCTTTATGTGGCCAAACCATCTAAGGACTCTCCCTAATCTTATCTACCAGGATACTCCAACTTTTTCCCGAATATACTCATTTTGCATTCTATCTCTAAGAGTAAAGCCACTCATCCACCTAAGCATCCTCATCTCAGTAATACTTAACTTAGTCTTATGCTTCTTTTACATTCTCGCACTATAAGTCATCGTGTCTTACCACCATCTTATAAAATTTTTCCTTAAGTTTAACTTTTCTATCACATAATAATACATGCATTCCTCCACTTCAACCATCCAACTTGAATTCTACTAATAACATCTCCATCTATTTCACCATCATTTTGAACAATAGAGCCAAATATCTCAAACGCCACTCTTATTAATGACTTGTTCACCTAATGTCAACAACCTACTACTGAACATCTTTACAAAAATTACACTCCATATATTCAGCTTTAGATCTACTTAAACTAAAAACCTTTAGACTCTAGAGTTGACCTTCATAATTCAAGTTTCGTTAGACTCTCTAGTCTTATCAACAAGAAGAATGTCATCAAAAAAAGCATACACCAAGGTACATCTTCTTGTAAATGCCTAAGTAAGAACATCCATAACTAAAGTAAAAGATAAGAAAGTGATCCTTGATGTAATCCAACCAAATAGGAAAATATTTTGTCAATCCTCCTTGTGTTTGGACACAAAGTACTCGTATACATATCCTTAATGACTTAAATATAATATTAACTCCTTTATGTTCTAGAACTCTCCAAAGAACATCTCTTGAAACTTTATCATGTTTTCTAAATCAATAAATATCATATGTAGATCCTCCTTACTTTCTCTATGCTTCTCCATCAAACCCCTTAACAAATGTATAGCATCCATAATAGATCTACAACATGAAACCAAACTGACAGAAACTTCAGTATCACATCGTAACCTATGCTCAATTACTCTCTCCATAATTTTAATGTATGGCACATTAACTTAATTCTCTATAATTTGCACACTCTTGTGCATCACCTTTATTCTTAAATGGAACCAATAAAACTCTTTCTCCACTCATCACATCTTTAATCTTTAAAATGACATTAAAAGATAAAAGAAATTCCTCGATCTCCTAAACATTTTCACACTTCTATTGGAATATTATCCTATCTCCATTTTATTTTCTTTAAAGCTTCACTAACTTCTGATTTACTAATGATGATAAAATGAAATTCTATTTTGTTTAGTATTTATGCTGTTAAAATCAATCATATTTTCATCCTTCATTGAAAAGTTTATCAAAATACTCATCATCCACCTATTTTCAATATCCTTTTCTAAAAAAATATTTTATTATTTTCATCCTTAATACACCTCACTGAACTACGTCTTTACTTCTCCTATCTCTTTGGCTATAACTTATACATACATCTTTCACCTTTCTATCTAATCTATCAATAAATCACTAAAAGCTAAATTTTCAGATCATATATCGCTTTCTTAATCTCTATGCCACTTTATATATTTCCCAATTCTCCGAAGTTTTACATCTAAACCAAGTTTTATAACAATTTCTTATTTTTATATTTTCAGACTCCACCACCAACTATTCTTATTAAAAGAAACTTTTCCTTTTGATTCTCCAAGCACATCTTTAAGAACTGCTTAATTTCACTGCTATTTTTTTCCCACATAATGTACTTCCTCAACATCCCAAATTCTAATCTCTTGTAGCTTGCTTTAAAAATATTTTATTTGTTTTTTAAGTGTCCATCTAATTCTTGACAATAATTTGGTTTATTTTTCTCTTACAACCTTTCATCTTAAAATCTAAAACTAACAATCGATGTTAGATTTTCACTTGAATAACCTTACAATCTTTACAATCTAAACGATCTATTTTTCTTATCGTAAAATAATCAATCAGGTTTTACTAGATCCATTTTTATAAGTAATAATACGTTTCATCTCTTTCTTAAATAAAGTCTTAAATAACTATAAAATCATAAAAAAGAAAAAATCTAATATAATCCTACCTTCTTCATTAATCACTCCAAATCCATAACCATGAATACTTTAAAATCTTCTACTACTCTACCAACATATCCATTTAAATCTCCTCCAATAAATATTTTTCTTCAAGAGATCTTTCAGATTAATCCTCTAATTCATTCCAAAATTTTTCTTTTGCGCTTACCTCCAAACCTACTGAGCATATATATAAACACTTATAACATCGATAATCAAGAAATAATCTTTAAAGCTATAATTCTATCTCCACATCTATTAATATTTATAACATTATCCTTCAAACTTTGATCTATAATCACATACACCATTTCTAGTTCGACTTTTACCTGAATACCAAAGTTTAAAACCTAAACTATTTATAACATAAAATATTTATCCTTCTATAAACCATAATATCTATTAATTCCATTAATTTACCTGTAAGAGTACCTATATTCCAAGATCCTAACCTAATTCTAGTTTCATGGACTTTCTTTGCCCGATCCGTCCATAATGGGAACCGCTTATTTAACACCGCACTGCCCATGCCAAGCACATTTTTCATCAGATAGCATACAAGGCCGCCTGGGACGCTAACATTAACACAATGATTTAAAGGATTTATGTCATGATTATTTCGACAAGTTTTACTTCTGTGGCTGTTGACTCACAACGCCAACCCTCCACTTTTCACATCGGACTTGGGACCGGCAATGGCGGTGTTAAATAAAAAATATAAATAAAACAAAATAAAAATCAAGTAAAAAAAGATTCAAAGGGCCTAAAATAATATCCAATGTTTTGTACATAGAACAGGATTTTAAGCTGAAGCTGGGAAATTACTCACAGTAGGATGAAGTCCGACTCGTGGAGGATCGACGATGGCAACGACTCTCTTGAACTGATGCACAGCTGCATCAGTTACTGTACTCTCTCCTCCTGATAAGTTTTCCAGATTCTTTGTAAACTTATCGTTATCTTTACTGAAGTTATTACTACTTCTTCCAACATGAGGAGAGTCTCTGCTGCTTTCATTTTCCTGAGTAGTGCAGACGTCTGCTGTGCAGTTGTTGTCCATGAATCCTGCAAAATCATCAGTATCAACAAGCGGCTGCTCTGAACTCCCATCGACATTATTTCTTTCAGTAGAGTCCGAAAGTTTGTCTATGGAACCATCCCCAAAACATGGAAGCATCATCTCTGTCCTTAGATTCGCTGCTGCAGAAACTATGTCAGATGAAACCGAATCATCTTGGAGGTCTCCTTCACTGATTATTTTATTTGTTTCATTTCCAATAAGAGTAGCACCATCGCCCTCTGAATCACTAGAAACCTTATCATGGTGTTGTGGTGCATCAAGGTGCTCCTTAAGTACAGGCCCCAACACATCCTCTGCCTGATAAGTCACAATTGAAAGGATGTAAAACATTAAAAGCTCGGAATCTCTGAGGAATATTTGCAAACAGAAAGGTACATGGCACTAATTTAGCCACACAAGTATATAATAATCTTCACATCTTTTAATCGGGCAGGGTATCTGAATTGTAACTCTGGAATGGTTTGAGATGTGGGTTGAACTCATGCTTTGCAATCAAGAAGACAGAATTTTCACACTTCATGCATAAAATGGGTCTATATAACACGGAAGAAAATAAAGCCATTAAGAAAATCTCCAAATAATAGGTGGTACCGACATGGCATAAAAGAGTAGACTAATCTCGGAATCTCTGAGGAATATTTGCAAACAGAAAGGTACATGGCACTAATTTAGCCACACAAGTATATAATAATCTTCACATGTTTTAATCGGGCAGGGTATCTGAATTGTAACTCTGGAATGGTTTGAGATGTGGGTTGAACTCATGCTTTGCAATCAAGAAGACAGAATTTTCACACTTCATGAATAAAATGGGTCTATATAACACGGAAGAAAATAAAGCCATTAAGAAAATCTCCAAATAATAGGTGGTGATCGACATGGCATAAAAGAGTAGACTAATTTAGGCTCCATTACAGAGTGGCATGTCATTTATCATGTTTGATTCATCTTATAGTTCAATTAGCTCGTGTATCATATCTTGATTAAAGATAAATATAAGAATATAATCATTTCAGTTCTCATGTTCACATCAAACGCAACAACACCCAAGTAAAACTCAGAAGTCGGCAATAGACTAAACCAGAAGTAAATTAAATTTACCTAAAACAGCTAGGGGACTTTCACCATAGCCCAAAAAGACCTATTCATCAATCTTTGGAACTATGAAATATGGCATATTTATTCGCTCAAAAAGGAAAAATCCCACTACCCAATTCTTAAATATGGTCTTTTGATGTAAGAAAATTCCCTTATTTGATGAGGAACAATGAATGTATGATGTTTATTTGATGAGGAACAACCAATCACAATATAATTTTTTTTAATTGCATTTCATTATTTTTTTCTTGATAATTAAAAAGCAATATAGTGTTTATTAGTTTTTTACTTAATAAAAAAAAAGTAAGCCAACCCCAAGTAATTAAGAAAAGGCTGATGATAAAAATTGACTACTTCAGTTCAATTTTCAGGCTCTACCTTGTAACCAACTTACATTGCATACTTTACACCATATGTGCTTGTGTGTGCTAACCACCCACCCCACCTTCTCAACCCTACCAATGGTTCTTCTGCCATCAACTCCAAACCATGTTTTCAACTTACAGTAAATGTTCCTCATAATACTATTTCTCACTATATCATTCATATTTATATCATACATCCATCATAAAATTTCATTTCTATCATTTTCAACAAGATTCTTAATGATTTCTTGGCCCCCAAAGCTCCAACATAACAATGTAGGTCTAATTGCAACTTTTATAAGTCCACCAAGAAACCTATTCATTTTAACACCCCAACTTCAACTCTAAAAATTATATTTGGCATCACAAATCTCCTCTTCAATTTCAAATCCCCAACTTCAATCTGGACCATCCGATCCAATCCGCGCAAAATGCACGTTTCGCTCATTCTGGCCATGCGGAACTGCGGATCCAATCCTTGTCGACATCGTGGCGCCTTGGCCAGGTGGGATAAGTAGAAGATTCATGCTTGATCAAGAATAGATCATTACTTGTTTTTATAACATGTATTAAAAATGATGTCATATTAAATATAGTCACTTTAATTTAAACATTTAAATGTCCATATAATATTTTTAAAAGAACAGATACATGTATGTATGTTGAAATGTCTCATAGATCAAACATTTAAGAGAATATACAAGCCAAACACAAAGTGAAAGAGAAGATAACTACACTTCCCGGTTAGGTCTTAGGACTAGGTGCGGGTTAACAAAACCCAAAAATACAATATCAAAATCAAAACTTGCAATTTGACATTTAAATCTCAACTTAGACATCTTAATGTCCATATTATATTTTAAAAACAACAATACTCGTATATATGTTAAAGTGTTGTCATCTGAAAGATAACTATACTTCGATTTAGTCTTGGGGAAGTTAGTTAATAAAACTAAAAAATCTCAAAACTAATGTTTGCATTTTGACATATATGTCAAACACAACTTACTTCAGACATCTAAATATCCATACAATATTTTAAAAGAATAGATACCTATATGTATGTTGAAATATTCATTAGAGCAAACATCTAGAAAGATATGCAAGTCATGTGCAAAACAAAAGAACAGATACAACTCATCCTAGTTTGGTCTTAAGACCGAGTTCGGGTTAACAAAATCTAAAAAAATCAATTATAATATTATAAGAATTTCAATTTAATAAAATATGTGAAGCTAATTTTGTCATAAAATGACAAATGATAAATCCATTGACACTTCTCAAGTTCAAACTTCCAAGAGAAAAGTCTCAAACTTCGATTGCAGTTTGAGTTTAGATTATAAGGCGATGAATTTAGACTTGATGTGAAACAGATAGAGTTGACAATAATACATAATAATAGTTATATAATCGAGAAAGACGATTATTATGAAAGTTCTAATAATGAATCACTATATGCTAAAAATGTAAATCAATTATAAAATGATCAAAATTTAAATAAAATAGTAAAATATAAATTAAATGAAATTAATTATTTAAATTAAAACTTAAAATCAATCCACCCCTCCGAAAATTTTTGTTTGGGGTTACAAATTAAGAAAACTTTCTTTTCGAAAGAATGTAATCAATCATGTATTTTCACACTTAAATAATCTTAAGTACAAAGGACATGACCGTGTCATCATTGCGTGATTTTTCTTGTAAATACACCACATAAATGGTTATGTTAGCCCTGGATGATTGTTCGAAATGGCACCACTAAATTACGGTGCCACGCCCCATTGTTCCCGCTCTTTGGTATGAAATATATAATGTATTTGGTTGAAAAAATCCATGTTAGAAGTTTGACTTATATTTGTCTCTTACTTCAATCCACTGAGGATACCTTGGGACGTAACCATGTGTTCTTGATAAGAATTCTTGTCGAGTTAGATTACCTCCTCCTCATTAAGCGGACCACGACCAAATAGCGAAACCATGGGATCTGAGATCGTCATTCCCAAAAGTTTTAAATTAAAATGATTCATAAATCCTAAACTCCACTTACTGTTATTATATACTGTTATTTAACGATTCATTAGCCTTGTCGAATACTCTCGGTATTGAGAGGAGTAACTTATAGAGGCTTCTTTATAGAAATCTGGAACCAGATCTAAAAAATCCTCACAAAATAAGGACGAACTCTCTGGGTAGTGTCTTATCTACTATTCATCTATCTTCTAAAATTTTCATCGACATTTAAAACACTCTTTTCATAAAAGAGGTCGGTGGCGAATTTTCAAATCCCACACGATAGATCGTTAAATGTGTAGCGTAAAATAGTATCATATGGAGTTTTGAAATTTAGATTTATGAAATTCATCATCCTTTAACCTAAAGTAGATGATTTGGAGAATGATGACACGCCCAATCAAGATCCCATAGATCCATCATCACGGCATTAATCTATCTACAGTCGAGAGATGTCGACCAACCGAAGGATCCTTGTCGGCGATAAGCGTCGTCAAGAACCTTATAGGCGGGATGGTGTTTGTCTAAGGAAATAACATTAAGTCCACCTTAGCTGATAGAAAGCTCTTCGTCCTATCAAGTGCACCTTATGATTCATATCTCAAGGGATAAAACCACTAAGGAACATAAGAGCTACAGTCTCGTAACATAATTATATCATTTGGCGATAACCACTCAATCGTAAACTACGTATATAACGCATCATATATGTGGCTCATGGATAAAGGACAGGACGCACATCCTACGTGAAATTGATTGAGAATGAGGTAGTTGGAACACGACTTGACATTTGGTTCTTGAGTTTTTTAATGTGTCATTTGACGGCAACCACTCAATCAGAAGACTCTGTGGTTATAACCGCATCATATGAAACCTGAACATGCGGATAACCAAGACCACATCATCTTCCAGAGATTGATTGAGAATTCAAAGAACACTGACTCACGGCATTTGGTTGCGTTTAGAGTTTTTTTAATTTATTACTTAAATAGTTCTGCGATGGATGAATTAAATTTTGCTTAAAATTATAGATAGTGAATTTCATTTAACCATTTAAAACTTAGTGATTTATTTAATTTTATATTTATATTGATAATTAATTTAGATTAATCTAATTTGAACTTACAAGCGCACTTTGATGATAAGTATACCCTCTAGTTGAAATCTTCATTCAAGACAACCATCATTGGGGTGAACTTTGTCAACTCTGCTTGTTTGCCCGAAAGGATCGCTAAAAAATTGTATGATTTTGACATTTACTTCAAGATCGATCATCTAAATACCATGAATAGGCGATCTATTTTAAGTTTCATTTAAAATGCAGCCAGTTTGTAATATAATATATCATTTTTAAATTGAAAATATAATTTTAGATTTTTTAAGATTTTTTTTGTTCATAATTCGAGATTGATCAAATTAATTTTATAAAACATTTTGATTTTAAAGATGTTGTATATTTTAACATTTGTATCCATTTCATAAAAATTATTTCAAAACATATATCAAATTTGATCTATGATGAATATAGCATTCTTTCCTCAAATGCTTTACATGCATTCAATAAGATTGCATAACATGATCGTATTTAAGTTCAATTCATTTGTTTGAAAGCTCTCATAAACTTTGAAACACTTGAATGTAATATAACATGCTTCAAAATTTGAGTAATGAATTCATTCATCAACATATTCACATGTATCTCTAAACATTTGAGTTGTGTCATGATTGCTCATATATACTAATATTTATTTTTTTCGATATCTCAGAATTTCAAAACATATGAATTGAAGCAAAGATATCTGCCTTAAAAGTACATGTCGAACTATATATTTAAGTCTTTCATACACGTATTGATGCAGTGAGATTGGATGTGAATTTATTTCATAGTGTATAAAAGTATCATATTGTTGCATATTTGAAAGCTTGCATAAATTGAAACACTTAATATTGTATATAATTGCTCTAAAATATATATAATGAATATACTTGCATGCATTTTAAATCTATAGATTCATATGTAGAAATGACTTGTGGTATGCATAAATATTTGAGTTCCTTAAAGCATTAATATAAATAAAAGGGACCGCGACAGCCGAGATGACGAAATCATGGGATCTAGATTGGGTGCGTCATTGTTCCTACAACCAAAAATTTTAAATTAAAATGATAAATTTCATAAATCCTAAATTTTTCACTACTTATATATCTGTTATTTATGATTCATCCATTGAAAGTCTCTCGGTATTGAGAGGGGTATTAATAGGAGCTTGCTTTATAGTAAACCCGAACAAGATCTAAAAATCCTCACAAAATGAGGAATGAAATCTCAGGTAGTGTCTTTATCTACTATTCATGTCTTACAAATTTTCATCGACATTTAAAACACTCTTTTCATAAAGAGATTGGGGTGGAATTTTCATTTCAGATTCGACGACTCTGGGGGGGTTTCTTTTTCTTTATTTGAATCTAAATTATAATTACAGTGGAGTATAAATAAAAAAAATGAAATGACAAATGAAAATGAAATTGAAAATGAGAAGTTGAAAGAGAAAACTTAAAAGCTTTCTAAATAGAGTCTTAAGTCATTTAAGATTTTATTTAGACCCCATGCTTTAGTATGTTTTGTCTTATTGTATCCATATTTTTTGAAGAACGGGGATAGTATAGCTATTGCAATTGCTAATCTTTACCTTTAAACCTCCAGAATGGCTCTACAAAACACTCTCGTCACTGTTACTCTCGGAGATGGCGCCAACATCTGTTTGGCCAATGCCGTCATTAATATTGGAAACACTGGGGCTATCATCCAGTTTGGTAGCTTTGACTTTCCATATGCGGCAAGGTCTGCTTCAAGCCTGTCTCAATGCACGCGCGTCATGTGTAATATCAAGAGGCCCAGAGTGACCACTTTGTTCTTTGGGCCTAAGAAACTTCGTCTTTAAGAGGCTTGGTCGAGACTCCCATCATGAAGAGGGGTTATTCTTGGGAGGTGATTAGTTCCTCGGAATAACACCCGCCAGCCCTGCCAGAGAACGATCTGAAGCTTCTTCATCTAAGCATTAGTTGGAGGCAAAGAAGAGAAGTCTTGAGTTCGCGTTCTCAACAATTCTTGCTGTGCAGCACAACCAGCTATGAGAACCGGAGTATCCCAACCTACAATAGATTTGACAACCTTAAGTGATTAAAACGGAATAACTCTCTGGTCTGATTAGCGGTCGACCGACGTCAGCTCCAACTCCTCCCGTGAGGCAGAAACTATATCTGATAGTGCATCGGTCCTCCAAGTAAGGAGAGAGGGTAATGAAAAGAAAGGTCGGTCTGATATCGGATAAGCTGCTCCTCCAAGAAGACCTCATCCCATAATTTCAGCAAGACGCCAACCAATTCATGTCCCATGCATGACACATGACACTTGGTCTGAGAATCCGCCAAAGGTCCGGTGGAAAGGCGGCGATATGGAGTCAGGCCTCAAAAGAGATTGTCTTAGATAAAAGAACCGCGATGTGACATCCCGGTTTACCTCCAGGTCATACAACTTCAATTTATGGCTGATGGGAGCCACTTTAAATGAAGTCCCAGATGATAAAGTATCTGCGATCGACACCTTGGAGAATCAACGAGGATCCGTTGCGATCAACTCCGTCCCGTCGAGAGAGAATTGACTGGTGAAACCCTCAATCGAAGAAGTCTCGATTCCTGCTTGGGAATCGGAAGTTCGATGAAGAGCAGCGTCGAGAAATCCAAGATAGGAAGAGGAGGATGCAATGATCCAAATAGTGTACATGGTACAACAAGTCGAAGCCATCGCGTGACGCCACCAATCATAAAGGCGCAGACAAGAAGACTTCCCTCAACCTGAACAAATAATGTTCAAATAAGAAAGCATCCTCTGGTTCTTCAGGAGAAGAACAACAAAAAGAAGAAAGAGAAAGGGAAAAAATCCCACCTTCGCAGATACAATCACTTTGGCAGAAGCGTAGAGACAGATTCAACGCCAAATGAAAGCCAAGGATAAAGAAATCGCTCAGTTGAACACGAAAATGAGCGAAATGATGATGCAGATGACTGCGATGATGCAGTTAATGCAAATAAATATTGCAACAGGTCCAACACCTGTCCCTCCAAATAATCATCAAGCCTCTAGCAGTGCCCACGACAACCCTCCAGTAAACCTAATCTCACATGCTTCGAGAGTGCAAATTGAGCCCGAAGTGAGGGTTGAAGTAAACGAGTCGGCTCGGCAAATTGCTTCTCAAAATGTACAAAGTACATCTGAAACCGTGACAGCCTCTCAACTTGATATTATTTTGAATGAGAAGATCAAAGTTATACCTGAGCAAAAGTAAAAAATTAGCAAGAAGCCCATCCCGCGAGTATGATCAAATTCCATACCCAAAGGGATACTCAATGTCAAGTTTAATCTATTTAACTAAATGACAATCCCAAGAGATCCGCTTCAAAGCATCTTGTGGTAACACAGGAGTAATGACGTTATTGTTCCAGTAGCTCGTAGCTTGACTTCTACCGCTGAATGGTATGAAGTTGTCAAACGACTCATTAAGACTTCGCAACGAGACCAAGTTTGTTAAAAAGTTCGCCAACGCAGTTAAGAAGACAACTATTGCTAATCTAGCCCTTGAGAAAAGGAAGAAAGACGAATCAATAACTAGATATATAATACGTTGGCGAAATATGAGCATGAAATGTGAACAACAATTAGAAGAGGAGCACGCAATCCAACTGCTGATGGGCAATATTGATGATAAAATGACGCTTTATCTTTGCATGGCTTCAATTATCACATCTCAAGAGCTGCTTGATAGGGTGGCTAAATTTAAGAAATTAAATTTATCACGCTCTGATAGCCATCCACACAAATCCAAAAAAGGAAAAGCTCCAGATCCAAAGAAGGGTGAAACACATTTCACCTCATTCAAGAAAGATGCAGGGCGATTAGTCTATAATGTAGATAAAGAAAGACTACCTATTTACCAAGAAAGACCAAAGCAATCATTCAATCATGTTCTACAACCCAAGCTCATACTTGGAGATAATGATGTTCGAGGTCGCCATGAAAGTGAGCCAAAAAAGCAAACAAAAAGAATGACTCAATGATCCCAACCCTCAAGGAAAAGAGAGTATTCTTTAAGAGGAAAGTGTAAAATTATTAAAGCATACACTTAAAGCAGGTCTCTAGTTACCAGAGTGTAAAAGCAAAAGTATGCCGATAATAACTATGCCATACATTGCTCAACCATCCCATTGAAGATTGCTACATATTCAAGATCAAGAGAAAGTATAAATAGAATTACCATCTGACAATGTATTGATCAAGAAACAATCTACAAAGATAATCACCTCCTCTCCAGTGCCATCAAGCAAAGATAAAGGCAAGGAAAAATTGGTTGATGATGAAGGATGATAAATTGCAGTTTTTAAAAAGATTGTAAAGATGTTGAAACAATTGGAAGCATTCGTATTCAAGAAATCACCACTGAAATTGGGTGATCAATATTCTAATCCATCATTAAACAGAGCGTAAGCAGACGCTCAAGCAATCGATTCATCTAAAGATTCGATTGAAGAAGAAGCGCTTGAGAAATGGTCGAAGCCCATCTCAACAGAGAAAAGACCTAATAAATAAAAATAAAAGAAAAGAAATTGAAATCAATGAAAAAATCATCCCAAAAGATTCAAACAAGAAGCCTTCACCAAACAAAGGAATTGACCACAACATTCTATCCCATTTAAGAAAAATTTCGAAGCAGCTCAGTGTATACGAAACACTTCTTATGTCAGAAGATCTCCGTAATACTTTAATTGAAACTCTCAAAGAGCTGGAGAAGTTTGAAGCATATTTCAAGGCCATAACAGACCTTATTTCAAGATCCTCCAACCATCATATTTTCAGAAGAAGATCTTATGTTTGGAACTGCAGAGCACAATCATTCTCTATATGTTACAGCTGAAAGTGATGAAGTTATGATACCATTTAATTGATCCTCTCATGATCTTATGAACTCAGGACCCTCGTGGCTATCTCTAGATGTAAAACATCTCAGATAAAGTCTGTTCAAGGTTTCAATGAGAACAGAAACTATTGATCATTCGCCCTCCCCTCTTAAATTTGGAAACCTCAACACAAAAGCCAAATTTCATGTGATCAATACTTCATTCAAAGCTTTTCTCCACATTTCATGAGTATGACATTATCCCGCCATTGCATCAATGTATGAAATATACAAAGGACGGGAAGAATGCAAATTGGTGACATGCAACCTTGCAGTATGAAATGAAAATATATCAAGATATCGCTACTTCCTTCCAGGAATCAAAGCTAACAAAACAACTAGCAAATATCTGATCTACTTCAAAATCCATAAAAGTAAAGTTAAGAAGGGAGAAATTAAAACAATAAAGGAAAAGAGATTTTTTTCAAATATCCTAAGGATATAAAGAACAAGTCTAAAATAAGTAACACTATCCCTCATTTAGGCAGTGATACTGAAGAAGAAGAGGAATGTGTTCCTTCCAAATCCATAAGTCCACGTAAATCTTCAAGTACAACGTTGATTGAAGAGGATTATTTTGACTCTGATTATGAGTTTGAATATGCTTTTGAAGGCAAGATAAAATGCACCTACTTTAAAACAATCATAGACCCATCGGCAACGGAGACTACACTCATAGTCACTCCTGTACCTCATCAACATTTCAAAGAAATCACCCCTCGAAAAACTCACAAAGTCGAGGAACTGGTGATCTACATATCTCCCCTCCATGGAAAGCGTGGGCCAGGAAGCCTATTCTATAAATCTGAGGGATGTCAAGGAGAAGATCCTGATTGGATAATACAGTTATCTGAAGAGGAAGAAGTTGTGCCCACAAGGATACCAAAATATTATTCTCCAAAAATGCAAAGCTTAATGTGTAGGTATGGTATCCATACCGGAGCAAGCAAACAAAGGACTAAGCTCTTTGAGATGATGGTAAAAGCTCTCACTATTGGTAAGAAACAAGCACACTACCAAAGGCCTTGGTTCATCCAAGACAATGATCAAGAATACACTGCTATAACAGAATAGAATTGAGAGTGATAATGAAAATGAGAATGACATTTTGGAAGTCAGTCTAAATAATGAAGTAAGAAACCAAAGACTAAGAGAGCTTGAAGATGGTGGGAAGCCTACTATGGATGAACTTAAAGAAATTAACTGAACCGAGAGGATCCTCGCCAACGCTCATCGCTTTACTTCTAAAAAATAAAGTGGAAGAATTAAAACTTTGGAATTTAGGATTATTTGCTTGACATATGCTGAAATGTCGCTTATCCCCAATGTAGCGTTCACAAATTAGCTATTGCTGATGCAAAGACTAGTCAAGCAAGCCTCTGCAATGAGATTGAGATTGAAGAGATGGTTGTAAAACCAAGAAGCTCATTGAAGTGGTTTCATTCGAGAAGAAAAATATGCCGACCGGATAGCTAATATCGCCCAATAAAGAAAAGAATGTCGATTCATATCTCAGATCGACTTTGGATTTAAACAAAGCATGCCCAAATGATGACTTTCGCCTCAGATCGTAAGTGGATAACACTTCAAACAACGACATGTTCGCTTTATGGACGGATCAGATACAATCAAATTAAAATGGCTCTAAGACGAAACATACCTCATTCGTGACAAATTGACATATATTGCTACATCCATGCCCTTCTTGAAGAATGCCGAGCTACATACCAAAGGACATGATACATCTTTGAGAGTTGATTCATCAAAGAATAGAGTGCTACGTTGATGACCTCATTGTCAAGAGTATAGATCGCAAAAATCACCTCGGTGACTTAGGATCGTTTTTGAAAGAATCAGAAAATCCGATTTCAAGATGAATCCTCTCAAGTGCGCTTTTAGAGTCTCATCGGAGAAATTTCTTGAATATGTTGTGCGTCACAGAGGGATTGAAATCGATCCTAACATCAAGTAATAGTTGAAATGCCTCCTCTGAGGAGCCTTCGCCAACGTCATTTCATACAAGGACATCTTGCATTTATCAGAAGATTTATATCAAATTTATCAGGAAGATGTCAACCCTTTGCAAAACTAATGAAGAAAGATACTCCTTTCAAATGGGACAAAAATGTCAAGAGGCTCGACAAGATCAAGAAATATCTGTGAATCCACCTATTCTTGCACCCAATCTCGAAAGCCTCTCATCTGCACAGAACACGAAAGAATCTCTAGTGCTCACAAAGATAATGAAGAAGGAAATAAGAACACTCAGACTACATTATAAGACTAATAGAAGCGCATTATTCTCAATTGAGAAGTATTGCATAATTTTTGCCGCTCAAAAGCTACGCATTACATGTTATATCATAAAATTACTCTCATCTCAAGATCAATCCTAAAGTTCTTGATGACGAAACGCAATGTGTCGCTGGCATGATGGTTGTCCTTATAATTTGATATCACATATGTTCCCGTAAAGCGGAAGGGCAAATTAAGCAATTTTCGCTCATCCCATCCCAACATATTCCGCTAATGATGATCTTCCTGAGAAATCACATGCATATATATAAAAAGGAAAAGAAAAGAAATGGAACTCAGATTTTGATTGAAGCTTCATCCATCAAGTACACTCAACTCAAGCCTTCCAAAGGCTCGAGCAAGATCATCCTCATCCCAATTATGTGGTATAATCGAGGCACTCCTACATACCGATTCAATCACGAACCAATAAGGCGTAATATGAAAGCGCTTGGCGGTATGAGAAGTTATTTCCATGGGAGTCCGACCGCAAGTTTATGACGATTCTCAACACGCCATTAATCAAGTCCGCATTTACAAAATCAACAATTGAATTAATTTTATTACCATACAGTTCTCGAGCTTATAAAGCAAATTTCAAATGCCATTACGACTCGAAGCCTTAACTAAGAATAACAAAGTGACTGCTTAGCTAAGTTAACTAAAGATATGAAGTATGGACTACGACTACTAATATTACTAGTTGCTCACTCGCCGAAGTTCAAAGAAATCTAAAATCTGGAAGAGAGGTAATCAAATACACAGGATGACTCACGCTGCTCCTCACACTCACAAATCATTTCTCAAAGTTATCAAGACAAGCCTCAGTCATTCAAGAGGAAAGGCTTCAACCCGAGGAAGCCAAAATCACAAAATGAAATCCTTACAATAAGAGAAGAAAGATTGAGACAACCCTTCATCGACTACTTCAAAAAAAGCAAATTACTATGCAATAAGTCGATCGCACAACTTGAGAAAATGCTTCAACTATTATGTTGGCAATACCCTTTATCGTAGATCCTTCAAGATATGATGTTTGGGAATGAAGAGCTAACAAAGTAATTGTTGAAATTCATCAAGACTTTATGGCGCACACCAATCGTCCCAAAATGGCTTTCAAAATTAAAAGAATGAATATTACACCGCCATGGTAAAAGATTGTATCGATCATGCCAAGAGATGCCATGAAAGTAAGTCCATCAACATAATTCATCAACCTCCAACTGCTGCACCCAACGACAGATTCGTCGTTGGGGAGATGTAATTGGATCGATTGATCCACCATCATCACCATCGCTTCATCTTGCAGCACCGATTATTTCAAAGCTCTCCATTCAAGGAAGTTACCAATGTGCTAACTTCTTCACCCACAATATTGTCTATAGATTTGACGTGTCACGTCGAATCATTTCAGATAATGGACCAGCCTTCAAAAGCATCAAAGTCTAGATTTACTGATCGACATAAGATTGATTGGCATTATTCGTCAATTTATAATCTGAGAGCAAATGATTTGGTTGAGGCTTTCAACAAAACACTAATCAAATTACTTAGAAAAATTCTCATAAGAAATAAAAGGAATACTGCTTGTGGAAGCGTTATGAGCTTACCGCACTACTTATAAGACCCCACAAAATCTACCCCCATGCACTTTGGGTCAAGTAGTTCTACCAAGTTGAACTACCTTCGCCCGAGCCATTCAACAAAATCTTACCCAAGATGAAAATGCTCGCCTATGGAAGAACTTGATGCGCCGAGGCAGCTCCAAACTCAAAGAAAATCTAAGTCTATCGAAGGATGTCCAAAGCATTCGACCACAATACACCTCGAAGCTTTTCAAGAAGGGGAATTGTCCCGGTGTAGAAGATCAACCATCCCTCATCGCAAAATCGACAAGAATTTGAGTCTAATTGGGAAGGACCCTTCATTGAAAATGTATATCAAGGAGGAGCCTACCACACTTCGAAAAGATCAAGTCAATCTCAATCAATCAGATATTTAAAATATTACACATAAAAGTGTAATCGATAAATTTTGCACTTGAAATTTTCATTACTAAACGCATATGTAAGTTTTACTTGGAAATTCTCTTATAACACAAGAATGCATTTTCAAAATAAAGTAAAATCCTGACGAGGCATTTTTTTAAATTTTAAGAAATGTCAAGCATTTCCTTATAAGACATAGGACCCTTCTTGTATTTGGGTTAACATCGATTCAGCCGAGATCCCCATGCATACTCAAAATTATATATTCAAATTCTCAAATTTAAAAATCACCAAAAAAAAAAATTCAAGTTTATAACTCTAACAAATCAAGTTGGAAACACATCTTCCATCCATGCATCAAATCTAAAGGCTTGAGTTGTATAAGATCGACTCAACTAAATAAGTCGCATCAACACGCCACAAAGACCGTAGTAAGAGATCCCCATCTCAAATTGATGATAAAATCTTCATCAATCGCTTCCAAGACTCAAGTCATAGGTGACTCAACACGCCTAAATATACAGCCGATGACAGACTGCTTACTCAACACGCCATGAAGGTTGTAGTAAGGGATCCTCCCACTTCGTTAATTCAAAGACAAGAACGTCCAAATCCTCAAATCTCTCTAACTTAGTGAGTTCAAGATACCCAGACTGGGAGAGATCATCCCTATTGGTCATAAGGTCATTTTCAAAATTCCAACAAAAAAAATATCCTTACTCGAGAGGCAAGTTTGGAATCAAAATATATATGTGAAATCTTAACTCATTCAACAAGTCTATTAAATTAAAGCAAAGACCAAAGGAAATTCTTCTTCGAAGTCAACGAAAGCAAAGGACCAAGAAGTCATCCCAATATTCATAAAGCCAAAAGGTCGAATCGAGAGTTTTGCCAACATGTCCATTACGCGAAAGCAGATGACGACTCTTCGCCATCCCAACACATAAGCTCGAGAGTTGCCGACGATATCCTTCTATAAGCCTAAAAGCGTAAAAGCACGTAAGATAATTTCCTATCGACCGATAAGTCTTCAAGACAATTCAAGACTTTCCTCCATCAAATGCGCATAAAAGATGTTCTCATCTGGCGATGAATAATTGACTCCAAGTCTACTAAGGCACAAAGCCAGGATAGGAGGAAAATACAAATTTCAAATCTTGAGATGAAATCTTCAACAAGTCCACCAAAGCATAAAGCATAGGATAGAAGATGTTCTCATCTCAGCAATGAATCATTGACTCCATCAAGTCTACTAAGGCACAAAGCCAGGACAAGAGGAAAATGCAAATCCCCAAATTTTGAGATGGAATCTTCAATAAGTCCATCAAAGCATAAAGGATAGGACCGAAGATATTTTCATCTCATCAACTCCGTCAAATCCGCTAAGGCACAGAGCCATGACAAGAGAAAAATATAAATTTCAAACTCTTAGGAGGAAGTCTTTAACAAGTCAATCAAAGCACCAAGCCAAAGACCAAAGACACTCCAAATTCTCTTGACAAGTCGATGATGAAAAGTCAAAGCATCTCCATCTAGTCCATCAAGCATAAAACATTGAACTAATGACAACAAATAATCTGGTTCTTGAATTGCGGTCAGGATGAAATTCAAATGTTTGCCCAACGAGAGTTATACTCACTTCCATCAAATGAATCGTATTATTAAAGTTGTTGAAATTACAACTTAAGCGTAACATCAGTAAATCTTGGAGATCCCAAGTCGACTTATTTTGCGCATTCTCATGCGCACCATGTTTGTTGAGGGCATTATTATTGACAAGTATGTGTCATTATTCAAATTAAGCATATGATAAAATTTATGAAAATCACGGCGGCGTGCATAATTGGAGATTAAAATCTCATAATCGCGATCAAAATTAATTAAAATATTTCTAAATCGAAAATTTTGATTACATAACTCAAAATATTAAAATTAATCAAATGAAGCTCATTCCATCAATTCATAATTAATCAATCAATCAAAATTAATTTTAATGGAATTATGCATATCGGTCGAGAATCCGACGATATGCGAGCGACTGCGTTATAAAATTGGCGCGTCATGGCGAAGCGTCGAAATCTATCAAACGACGCCGTGGTCAATTCGACAAAGTTTACGCGAACGTCGAGCTATTCAAATGCGACGTCGCGCAATTCAAGCCCAATTTCACTTCGACCGTCGTCGATGTTGTCTAAACGATCTCGTCCGAATTGATTAATTTGAGTCGAACAGCAATACCTAAAATCATCATATTCTTGGGTTTATCGCGCAAAATAATTTCATAATATTTGGCAAAATTATGTTAATTTGTAATTAAGATGATTAGTCTGCTTAACCCTTACCCTCCCCAATCTTATCCTAATTCAGCCCACTCATCCAATTAAAATAGCCAACCACTATTTCTAATTGGTTCTTAAAACCAATTAAAGCGCCGATCTAAAACCCCCCAAAGCGGCGGTTGGGGCATTCACGCGATCTTTCCCCTCGGAGCTTTCCCGTTCTGTTCCTCTCTGATTCCCGATACCCACCGGTTTGAAGCAAAAGAGCGGCGGAACTATAGTGTGCTCGAGGCGTTCTCTGGCTAAAATGTAAAGAAGATGAGGTTGGTGTGTCTTACAGTTGAGTTCCTCCACGCTCTTGTTCATCCAACAACGCACCGTTGGAGATCAAATTTTCCCAGAAGAGGACAGGAAGATGGCGTGCTGTAGAAGCTGAGGTGCGCATTTGTCAATATCAGGTCTTACTTTCAACTGATTCCTCCTCCCTATCCCTTGAGTTCGTTGGAGCCTTACATGAGCCAGGAGACGGTGGAAAGCCACTGAGGAGGCATCACAGGGAGCACCTGAACAATCTGAATACTCACATCGTTGGGTCGGAGCTCAACAAGATGCCTTTAGAAGATATCATCCTCACTTCTTATAACAAGGGAGACTTTCTACCCGTTTTCATTCATTCCACTCAGACATGGAATCATGATTTTTTTTGGCAATCCATGAAACCTAGTGGTGGGGGTCGGCCATCTGAAATTCTTCTTCAATTGATTCAGTGGGACTTTGGTTCATTTGAGCTATTTTTGAAAGAGTTCAAGACTGCTGCCTCTGGCTAAGTTTGGCTGACATACAAGTCAAATAGATTAGACGTGGGAAATGCTAAAAACCCCTACCCCTCAGCCGAGGACAATAAGCTTGTGGTAGCTAAGACACCAAATGCAGTCAACCCTCTTGTCTGGGATTATTCTCCATTGCTTGCCAATGATGTTTGAGAGGACTTGGGAAAGAAAAAAAATAAGATTTTGAATTTCAGTTTTGTGGGCACATGGATGTTTTACAAAATCTGAAACTTGGTTTGCATGATATTAAATTTAATATGGTTGTTTGCCTTATTTGGTTTGACACTTACTTGCTATCACTTTAGAAGGAGAGGATGAAGGGAATGATTGGCTTTTGAGCTTAGTTCTTCATAATTGCCTCTTTGTATCACTTGACACCTTATTATCATGCAAATGATCAACTAATTAAATATGAAAGTTCATATTAATGCATTTTAAAAGTGGAGGGTTGCGTTTGGTAGTCGACAGCTAGCGTAAAACTTGTCGAAATAACCATGACATGAATCCTTTAAATCATTGTGTTAATGCTAGGGTGTCCCCTGGAAGCGATGCACTGTATGACTTGAATACAGTGAAAAATGTCAGCGTACATTTGCCCGTGCGGTGTTAAATAAGCAAGGGTTTCCACATTATGGACGGATGTGGGCAAAGAAGTTAGTCCATGAAACTAGAATTATGTTATGATCATGAATTAATAGATATTATGGTTCATAGAAAGATAAATATTTTATGTGTTCAAGAAACTAATTGGGTTGGGGAGAAGGCCAAGGAGATTGATAGTTTAAGTTTTAAACTTTGGTATTGGTAGTCGAGACTAGAAATGGTGTAGGTGTGATTATAGATAAAAGTTTGAAGGATAATGTTATAAATATTAATAGATGTGGAGATAGAATTATACTTTAAAGATTATTGTTGATCTTAAGATTATCAATGTTATAAATGTTTATGCTCGTAGGTTTGGATGTAAGCTCAAAAGAAAAATTTTGGAATGATTTAGAAGTATTAATCAATCTTGAAGAAAGAAAATATATTTATTGGAGGAGATTTAAATGGAAATGTTGGTAGAGTAGAAGATTTTAAAATATTCATGGTGGTTATAGATTTGGAGTAGTAATGAAGAAGGTAGGGGTATATTAGATTTTCTTAGTTTATGATTTTGTAGTTCTTAATATTTTATTTAAGAAAAGAGATGAACATATTATTACTTATAAAATGGATCTAAAAACCGCAGTTGATTATTTTACGATAAGAAAAATAGATCGTTTAGATTGTAAAGATTATGAGGTCATTCAGTGAAAGTTTAAGTACCTCGATTGTTAGTTTTAGATTTTAAGATAAAAGATTGTAAGAGGAAAAAAATCAAATTATTGTCACAGGATTAGATGGGACAAAAATGAAATAAAAATATTTTTAGAAGCAAACTACAAGAATTTAGGATGTTTATAAGGAAAGCTAATGTTATGTGGGAAAAGGTGAGTGAAATTAAGCAAGTTCTTTAAAATGTGCTTGGAGAATCAAAGGAAACTTCTTTTAATAAAAATAGTTGGTGGTGGAAGTGCGAAAAGATAAGAAATAAGAAGGATTGTTATAAAACTTGGCTTAGATGTAAAACTTCGGAGAATTGGAGTTATAAAATGGCAGAAAGATTAAGAAAATATATGATCTGAAAAAATTTAGCTTTTAGTGATTTATCTGATAGATTAGATCTAAGAAGGTGAAAGATGTATGTATAAGAGCCAAAAGAGATAGGAGAAGTAAAGACTAGTTCAAGTGCATGTATTGGGATGAAAATAATAAAGTATTTTTCTTAGAAAGGATATTGAAAATAGGTGGATGAAGTATTTTGATAAACTTTTCAATGAAGGATCACGAAAGTCTGATTGATTTTAGCAACTTTAATACTCTTAACATAAATAGAGAATATTATTTTTATCGTCGTATTAGTAAATCTGAAGTTAGAGAAGCTTTAAAGAAAATGAAATGTGAAAAAGCAGTAGGACCTGATGATATTCCAATTGAAGTGTGGAAATGTTTAGGAGATCGAGGAATTTCTTGGCTTACAAATCTTTTAATGTTATTTTAAAGGCTAAAAGATGCAGAGATGAGTGGAAAGAGTTTATTGGTTCATATATATAAGAATAAAGGTGATGCACAAGAGTGTGCAAATTATAGAGGAATTAAGTTAATGTGTCATACATTAAAATTATGGGAGAAAGTAATTGAGCATAGGTTACGATGTGATACAAAGTTTCTCTGTCGGTTTGGTTTCATGTCAGTAGATCTACTATGGATGTTATACATTTGTTAAGAGGTTTGATGGAGAAGTATAGAGAAAGCTTATGATAAAGTTTCAAGAGATGTTCTTTGGAGAATTCTAGAATATAAAGTAGTTAATATTGGTTATATTTAAGTAATTAAGGATATGTATACTAGAGCTATCACTTGTGTCCAAACACAAGGAGAATTGACAAAATATTTTCCTATTTCGATTGGATTACATCAAGGATCAACTTTAAGCCCTTATCTCTTTGCTTTAGTTATGGATGTTCTTACTAGGCATTTACAAGAAGATGTACCTTGGTGTATGCTTTTTGCTGATGACATTCTTCTTGTTGATAAGACTAGAGAGGAGTCCAGAGAAACTTGAATTATTGAGGTCAACATTAGAGTCTAAAGGTTTTCATTTAAGTAGATCTAAGCGAGTATATGGAGTGTAATTTTAGTGGAAGTTAGTGGTAGTGTTGTAACATTAGGTGAACAAGTCATTAATAAGAGTGCGATTTAGATATTTAGCTCTATTGTTCAAAATGATGGTGAAATAGATGGAGATGTTATTAGTAGAATCAAGTTGGATGGTTGAAGTGGAGAGGAATGCATCTTTATTGTGTGATAGAAAATTTTTAAACTTAAGGAAAATTTTATAAGATGGTGGTGAGACTGCAATGACTTATGGTGCGAGAATGTTGGCCAATAGAAAGCATAAGACTAAGTTAAGTGTTCTTGAGATGAGGATGCTTAGGTGGATGAGTGGCTTTACTCTTAAGATAAAATCTGAAATAGTATGTTGGAAAAAGTTGGAGTAACTCCGTGGCAGATAAGATTAGCGAGAATCGCTTAGATGGTTTGGCATAAAGCGTCGGTCGTCAGATGACAGTTAGGAGATTAGATGCATTACATTTCTTTATGTTAAGAAAGGTAGAGGTAGACCTAAAAGACTTGGTTAAGATGTATAAAAATGACAGTATACTTGAATTAAATGAGAATTTGTCAAATAATAGGACACAATGGAGACGAAAGATTCATGTAGCCGACCCCACTTAGTGGGATGAAGGCTTGTTGTTGTTATTGTATATTAATGCATTTTAAGCTTACCATTATTGCTTGTCTAGGGGTTAAAACTGCTTGAATATCTTTAAACAATTATTTTAGCTTCATATGAAATTTCATGTTTATATGTGTGTGAGCAGCATGTTACTCCTTTGAGTTCTTGTGGTAGACTTTGTTCACTTAATTTCATTTCTTGCAAGTATTTTCTTACAAAAATCTGAAATTTCTTGGCTTGCATGATATCAAATCTAATATGGTTGTTTTGCTTTTGTCACCAAGCATTCCTACGGAGCATCTATTTGAGTTACCAAACAAATAAAAAAAATATAAAATTAGTAAGGCTCAATTTGGTCATTGATATGTGATGCATGTTTCTTTCTCTTGATTTTGGGAAGAATGAAAAGAGTTATGAGACCTTTTCTCATTTCTATTGATTTCTCTCATCATTTTGGCAATGCAGAGAATGTATTAAAATCATGTTATCATGCAAGCAAATATTTTGTTGAATTGAAAATTCAAATTTATATTCATTAAATAAAGTTAGTTATTAGTCATGCAAATCAACACTATTTGCAACAATCATGAGGTAAAAGCATGATTTATATCGTTCTCCTTTCCATTGTATCTTGTACCTTGCATAGATATGAAAATGTTGAGAATTGGACAGAAGATATGCAAAATTTTTTGTGATTATCTATTAGCAAAAGATGAAATATATGCATCTCTCTTTTATTTTATGTATATTTTGAAAGGTATTTCCCATTCATGAAAGTGTGGATTGTGTTTACATGTGATCTAAAGTTTATATTACATTTATTTGAATATTCAACCAAAATTGGTGAAATGATGATGAAAATCATGTTATAGCGAGGAGTTTTTTGAGTATTTTAATTTAAATGCACTGAATATAAATTAGTTAAAATTTTTGTCTTATAAATACTTTCGTTCATTATTATCTAAAAAAACTTGATAAATCGCATTGCGTTGTTCGGCGTGGCGGCATCTAGTGATAAATCGTTCATGTTATCTTGGAGAAATTTGTTATAAGAATATATTCGTTATTACGTGGCGGGAATCTTAAGATAATTGCGTTAGCATTGTTTTCTGGAGAAATTTATTATAAGTCTTATTCATGTTGTTCAATGACAGAAATCTGTCGAGATAAGTCTGGATTCATTATTAATGAAAATTTGTTATAAATCTGTTCGTTGTTTCGGCGTGGCGAAAAATCTATTATAAATATACGTTGTTCCAGCGTGGAAATCTTTCTATGTATACCCATGCGCGCTCTTGGCGTGGTGGAATAACTTTCGGTGTCTACATATACGCTTTTCTGGCGTTGTGGGGGCTATCTCAAACTTTGTCGTGGATGGCCAGGAGAATTTGTTAAAATTTTGATAAACAAAAAAGTATGTATAATTACAAGTTCTTAAGAAGGAAAGCGTGTGCATATATTCATTCATAGCTCATTATTATTTGAATCTTCTATAATATGTGACAATTATATTCAATTATTATTTGAATCTTCATATCATGTGGAACTACTTATTTAAAATTCAAATTTTTTTTGCCTAAATGATAATTATTTTACATGAATGAGTAAGAGGTAGAAATATGACACCCAATGCATTGTATGATTTAAAAATTACTTCATTATCAAGTACATCTTTATATACAACATAAGTGGGTTATTTGAAAATAAGACACCTTATTTGCCATATGACTTAAATCTTGTCTTATTACCAAGCATATGTTTATGACATGATTGCCTCCCCTTTGCCTAAGTCATGAAATAGGGTTGAGATAAAAAATCAGCATGGATGATTCTTCAATCAAGTTTAGAATTTCATATTTGTAATTACAAATTTAGTCCGGATACTTGTCCATGTTTCATTTGTTTATCTCATGACAATCTTTATATGCTTATGAGTGGGTTAAGATGGAAAGCAAAGTATCATATGATTGCATGACTTAAGTCTTGTTTTGTTATCAAATATCCACTCATATGAAGTGATGATGAATAAATTTAAAACATCAAGTTAGATATGACTTACCAATTGATGTGATATTAATTAAAAATAAGCCCGGTGTTGGGATCTCTTCCTTTGAAGGGTAGATGAACTCTCTCTTGAAACTTAGACTTGCATAGATTTTGTAAGGAGAATGGGGAGAAGTGGGAGAATGAAGTCCTCAGAGAGGCATTATCTCTTATTTCTAATGAAAGTTAGTCCCAGCATGAGGCCAAAAAAAAAAAAAATGAAAATGAGACTTGTGTCATCCCATTAATTTCTATAAATTTTCTATATGCCATTAGGAAGGAGAGAAAATTTTCATTTTCTTTATCATTTTCTTAATGCCTCATTGAGCATGGGTTTAAGAGGCTTTTTTACTTTTGTCATTCTCTCTTAATATCTCATAAAATATGCATGAGTTTAAGGGGAGATCTGTACTTCTTTGTCATTCTCTCTTAATATCTCATAAAATGAGCATGAGTTTAAGGGAAGGTTTTTACTTCTTTTGTCATTCTCTCTTAATGTCTCATAAAATGAGCATGGATTTAAGGGGAGATTTTTACTTCTTTGTCATTCTCTCTTAATGCCTCCTAAAATGAGCATGAGTTTAAGGAGAGATCTTTATTTCTTTTGTCATTCTCTCTTAATGATTCCTAAAATGGGTATGAATTTAAGGGGAGGCTTTTATCTCTTTTGTCATCATCTTCCTAATCACTCATGAAATGAGCATGAATCTAAGAAAATAAATAAATAAATAAAAATAGAGAGCAAAGAAGTCTTCTTTTTCAACCAAAGTAGTTGTGTCATAAAAAGAATGGGAATGAGAGTCTTCTCTCATTTATGAGTGCATATCATGATAAAAAAGGGACATGACAAATAACTAAAATATAATAAATAATAATATGAATGGATCATAATGTCATGGGCTTTCTTCTTCATACTTGGTCTATCCTAAATTTTTTTTCAAATGGGCTTATACAAAACATTACAAATGGGCTTATACAAAACATTACAAACAGGCTTATACAAAATATTACAATTTGGCTTATGCAAAGCATGATAAAAGGCTTAATGGGATGGACACATGTTTAAGTTGTCATGTTCCCATGAACTAAATGTTGCAAGCTCATGATTACCCTTTCTTTTGCCTCCTCTATGGCTGGTCATTTGTCGTAAGAATCAATATTCATTTAAGAAAGAATTTCAGATTTCCTTAACCTTGTGTGAAGAAGATTTCAGATTTTCTCAATCATGAGCTAAGGAAGAGAATGAAAGGAAAAGCAAATGGCTTCATATTTGAGCTAATAGGCTTTTAAAATGATATTTAAAAAAAAATTAGTGCAATTTTAAGCCTCTTTTAGCTTGCTGATTGGTAATGTTAAAGTAACATTTTATCTAATAAATATTTATGTTACACCCATAAGATAGGACACAATGGAGACGAAGGACTCATGTAGCCGACCCCACCTAGTGGGATTAAGGCTTGTTGTTGTTGTTGTACACCCATAAGATAGGACATGATCCTCAAAATTGCTTTATACAACCCAAATCTTTTGATTAGTATTTAAAAGAATGAGAGAATGAAAGATGAGAAGTAAGTGGGTAACTTCATTAGCGTCATCATAATTCTTCCCTTTCTATGAATATCTGAAGGTTATTTTGAAATAAGAATGATTATTCATTAAGCATGAAGCTCTCTTTCAAATTCAAAGCGTAGAAGTCATATACAAGTCTACATTTGAATTAATCTCACATCCAAATTTCAGCATGAAAGAATTTGGATGTGACATCTAAACTTATAATTGATTAACCTTTCCCAAATTTCCTTAAGATAGATATTGATGTTTAGCAAATGTTTTAAAGGTCAAATGTATATCTATGAGATATACATATTTGATTCATGACAAATCGAGAAGGATTTAAATTCATATCATTAAAGAATAAATGCTAACATATGAAAGTAGATATCTTACCTCTTTTCGATGATACATGCTTGATTCAACAGAACTCATTTGGCTTGCATTTGAGAATATTGAATTTAAAACAGTATAATGATTAAGAATAGATCATTACTTGTTTTATAACTGTATTAAAGATGGCATAATTAATACTAATTCTTTTTAGCATTTAAATAATAAAATTTTTAAAAGACAATCTTGTGTATGTTGAAATAATACTTAGATCAATTAAGAAATAGCGAACCTAAATTGAAAGAGCGGATATACTTGATTTAGTCTTGGGGATAAGATTAAGTTAAAATCCAAAAATGTAATATCAAAATCAAAACTAATTTGACATCTATACCTTCAACTTAGACGTCTTAATATAAAATGATATTTTAAAATAAGATACTGATGTATGTTGAAGTGTTATTTAAAATTCAATCAAAAGAAACTCTAACTTGGTTTAGTCTTGGGGCCAGGTTAAGTTAACAAAACTAAAAAATTCATATCAAAACTTATGTTTGCGGTTTGACATATGTAAATGTCATCTACTTCAACTCAGAACTAAATGTTAAACATATTTTAAAAAAAACAGTGTATATATATTGAAGTATTCATTAAGCAACATGAAAGATATCTGAAGTCATGTGCAAAACAAAAGAACATATACTACTCATCCCGATTTGGTCTTAGGATCGGATCCGAGTTAACAAACTTAAAAAAATCGATTATAATATTATAAGAATTTCGATTTTATAAAATTTAAGAAGCTAATTCTGTCATAAAATAACAAATGATAAATCTATTTATACTTACCAGTTAACTCACAAGAGAAAAGTCAAACCTAAATTATCTTTAGCTAAAGTTGACAGTTAGAGGATTATAAGTATGGAACAATGAATTTACACGTCCTGCAGAGAAAGCAGAGAGTTGAAGTCTATCATAATAGTCATATGATCG
Source organism: Cymbidium sinense (assembly GCA_021442155.1). Taxonomy (NCBI): domain Eukaryota; kingdom Viridiplantae; phylum Streptophyta; class Magnoliopsida; order Asparagales; family Orchidaceae; genus Cymbidium; species Cymbidium sinense. The sequence goes on from CM038227.1 coordinate 32,920,414, forward strand.
AAAAGCGATTATTATGAAAGTTAATAATGAATCATCATATGCTTAAATGTAAACCAATTATAAAATGATCAAAATTCAAATAAAATAATAAAATATAAATAAAGGAAATTAATTGTTTAAATTAAAAACTTAAAATCAATCCACCCTCCATGATTGTTTGTTTGGGGTAATGAGAAAACTTTCTTTTCGATGTCAATCAAATCATAATTATTTTCGCTTAAATAATCTTAAAGTAAAGATGTGGCTCGTGTTATATGATTTTCTTGGTAAATGGCAATATAAATGGAGTTTATTTATCGAGGTGGTGAATGATATGACACTAAATTACGGTCAGACCGGCGTATGTTTAAACGGTTTTTCTTTGAAACGTAAATATATAATATATTTGGTTGGGCAAAAAAACCTATGTTATAGGTTGACTTATATTTATCTTGAAATAACCCCATTAAGTCTAGTCGGCGTAATCTGTTGTGACAAGGATCATTCGGTCGGGTTAGATTACTCCTCATTGCAGACAATGAGGGATATGAACCATGAGATCTGAGCGTCGCGTCAAAAAAATTCTTAAATTAAAATGATAAATTTCATAAATCATAAATTTCACTCCTTTGTTATTATATCTATTTTTATTCATTTATCGAAAGTACTCTCTAGTATTGAGGCGTGAGTAAACTATAGAAACTATAACAAGATAAAAGTCCCTAAATGAGCGAAATCTTTGGGTAGCGTCTTATCTATTCATCTGCCCTCTTAAATTTTCATTGACATTTAAAACACTCTTTTCATAAAAGAGGCCGGTGGCGAATTTTTGGATCCCACACGATAGATCGTTAAATGTGTAGCATAGAATAGTATCATATGGTATTTTGGAATTTAGATTTATGAAATTCATCATCATTTAACCTAAAGTAGATGGTTTGGAGAATGATGACAGATTAAGATCACATAGATCCATCATCCGCATGTCTAGTATTCTATTCAAGGAGGTAGTAATGATCCTGTCAGTAATTCGTCCATATATGTTTGTGGTGTTTGTCATAAACAACATTAAGTCCACCTTATGATAGAAAGTGTCTATCAAGTGCGCTTATGATTATCTCAGGGACAAAATGAACGTAAAAGTCTAACATTATAATGTCATTTGGCGGCAATCACTCAATCAGAAGACTCTGGTTATAATCGCATCATATACTCTTGGCGAAATCGTGTACAAAGGGCCGGTCATCGCTCGTGAGATTGATTGAATGATAGTAGACATTTGACCATTGATTCCTTGTGGTAGTTTGTAATTTATCACCAAATAGTTCGAAAGATGGATGAACTAAATTTTACTTTAAGTTATAAATAATGAATTTCATTTAACCATTTAAAACTTGGTGATTTATTTAATTTTATATTTATATTGATAATTAATTTAGATTAATCGATTTGACTATGCACTTTGATGGTAAGTATCTTATACTGAAATCTTCATTCAGCATTCATCGTTTAGGCGTCATCCTACTTGTTTCTTAGAAAGAATTAACTTTAAATTTATATATGATTTGACATTTACTTCAAAATCTATCATCCTCTAAACCTTGTCAACTCTAGTTTGAGCATAGAGGATTGAGTTTGAGATTTTCATTTGGAAAGTTTGGACTTGAGAAGTTATATTAACAATGATGCCAATAAGTTTATTTTATAATTTTATGATAGAATTGACTTCTCAGATTTTATTAAATTGAAAATGTTATAATAGCATCATTAGATTTTTTAGATTTTATTAACTCCGATCCAAGACTAGAATGACAAGTATGATATCAGACACTAAATTCATGCATTCAAAGATGTGTTAGCCCATGTAGTATTTGATTGATTTTGAATTATTAAACATATATTTGTTTATCCATTTCATAAAGCACTTGTGTATATTTCAAGACATTTGAAATTAAATTTATAAAACTCCTTAAAATGTATGTGGATATCAAATCTAGATGTGATGTTGTCTTATGATGAATATAGCATTCTTTCACTCAAATGTTGTACATGCATTCCAATGCTATAAGATTGCATAACAAGTCATACTATGATGCGTATTTAAGTTCAATTCATTTGTTTGAAAGCTGAAGCACTTGAATATAATATACCATGCTTCAAAATTTGTGTAATGCATTCGCATTCATCAACATATTCACATGTATCTCTAAACATTTGAGTTGTGTCAATGATTGCTCCAACATATATACTAATATTTATTTTTTCGATATCTCCTGTGAATTTCAAAACATATGAATTGAAGCAAAGATATCTGCCTTAAAGTAAATGTCGAACTATATATTTAAGTCTTTCTACAAATTAATTTGAGATTGGATGTGAATTTATTTCATAGTGTATGAAAGTATCATATTGTTGCATATTTGAAAGCTTGCATAAATTGAAACACTTGAATATTGTACATAATTGCTCTAAAATATATGTAATGAATATACTTGCATGCATTTTAAAGCTATAGATTCATATGTAGAAATGACTCGTGGTATGCATAAATATTTGAGTTCCTTAAAGCATTAATATAAATTAAAGGGATGCTCAAATTAGGAGGGACATTATCCTATAAAATATACATAACATTTATCCTATTTGAATATTTTATTGAAAGTATTTAAACTATAGAGAGATGCCAGTGAGATATGCAATATTCAAAAATAGTTCTCCTCTTTTTCAAGATTCTTCATTCAATGAATTTCTAGCTTTCATGACTCGTTAATTGATAAGACACTTCACTCTCATACCTTATAATTTAATGGGTTCACACATTTCATGAAATATCATTGAATATTTCAAGCTTGCAAATAATAGATCAACTCATGCTATGAATAGAGGTACATCCCCTCCTTTGGATTCTTCTTTCAACTCTATAGAATTCCTTCATGTGAGTGTTCGTTTCAATTAGACATTATTATCAAATCTTAAATTAATTGAATTAGAGTTGGATCTTATGTTAAGATGTATATAAGAAGCTTACTCAAGGTCTCCCTTATTGATGATTGTTTTAATGAATTACATAGTTTTTACAACCCATAATTAATAGTCTGGCTTAATTTTAAAATTCATCAATCAATATATTTAAACTATTATTAATTACAGTGGGACCCATATAAGAGTTGGTTTGTTTATAAATATAATGGATTCCCTTCTTCTAGATTCACTATTTTCATTTGCCTTGACCTTCTTGGAGGTTAGTTCAAATCTTGGAGTATATTTCATTTGCATTTTAAGTAAGATTTAATATTTTCATTTTTCATTTATAAGTCAATTTTCTTTTGAATTTTAATTTAAATTTATTTATATAAGTCATGAAAGTTTAAATGATCTCATTTAGTCCTCATTTAGGTCTCCTGTAAGTGTGCAATTTAGGCAAAAATTTCAGCAAAATTTCGATAATATCCTGCGTTTTGCAGGGGCTATTTTAGATCGAATCGTAGAAAGGCGATATAAATGGTATACACCATGGCGAAACTATTTTTCTGTCAAGAAAGGTGCGAATGTGGTCATCAAACACTTGCATGAAAATTGGTGATAAAATATGAGTAAATTTAAATAAAATTTAATCTAAACACTACCATTGTCGGTCCCAAGTCCGGATGTGAAAAGTGGAGAGTTGCGTTAAATGTCGACACCAGTAAAACTTGTCGAAATAATCATGACATGAATCCTTTAAATCATTGTGTTAATCTTGGCGTCCCACAGGCGGCGTATGACTTGAATCTGATGAAAAAATGTCTTTAAGCCATTGCATCGGCGCCAGTGCGGTGTTAAAAGCGAGTTATTATGGGCCGGATGTGGGCAAAGTTAGTCCATGAAACTAGAATTAGGTTAGGATCTTGGAATATAGGTACTCTTCAGGTAAATTAATGGAATTAATAGATATTATGGTTCATAGAAAGATAAATATTTTATGTGTTCAAGAAACTAAATGGGTTGGGGAGAAGGCTAAAGATTGATAGTTTAGGTTTTAAACTTTGGTATTGAGGTAAAAGTCGACTAGAAATGGTGTAGGTGTGATTATAGATAAAAGTTTGAAGGATAATGTTATAAATATTAATAGATGTGGAATAGAAGTATAGCTTTAAAGATTGTTGATCTTAAGATTATCAATGTTATAAGTGTATACATGCTCCTCAGTAGGTTTAGAGGTAAGCAAAAGAAAATTTTGGAATGAATTAGAGGGATTAATATACCTCTTGAAAGAAAAAGTATTTATTGGAGGAGAATTTAAATGGACATGTATTGGTAGAGTGGTAGAAGATTTTAAAAGTATTAGTTGTTGGATTTGAGTGGTAATGAAAAAGGTATATATTAGATTTTCTTTACTTTATGATTTTAGTTTACTTTATTTAAGAAAAAGAGATGAAATATTATTACTTATAAAATGGATCTAGTAAAACCAAATTGATTATTTTGATAAGAAAAATAGATCGTTTAGATGTAAAGAATGTAAGGTCATTCAGTGAAAATCTAAGACATCGATTGTCGATTATTAGATTTTAAGATGAAAGGTTGTAAAAGAAAAAATAAACCAAATTATTGTCACAGAATTAGATGGGGACACTTAAAACTAAATAAAATATTTTTAAGAGCAACTGAGATTAGAATTTGGAATGTTCATGAGGAAAATTATGTGGAAAAAATATAAGTGAAATTAAGTTGCTAAAATGTGCTTGGAGAATCAAAAGAAAAAACTTAATAAGAATAGTTGGTGGTGGAGTCGAGTGTGCGAAATAAAAAATAAAAGTATTGTTATAAAACTTGGTTTAGATGTAAAAAGGAGAATTGGGAAATATAAAGTGGCTATAGAGATTCTAAGAAAATAGTATATGATCTGAAATTTAGCTTTTAGTGATTTATACTGATAGATTAGATCAAAGAAGGTGAAAGATGTATGTATAAGTTAAACCAAAGATAGGAGAAATAAAGACATAGTTCAAGTGAGGTGTATTAAGGATGAAAATAATAAAATATTTTTTTTAGAAAGGATATTGAAAATAGGTGGATGAGGTATTTTGATAAACTTTTCAATGAAGGATGTGAAATACGATTGATTTTAGCAACCTTAATACCTAAACAAAATAGAATTTCATTTTTTATCGTCGTATTAGTATATCGATATTAGTGAAGGTTTAAAGAAAATGAAATGTGGAAAAGCGATGGGGCCGGGATAATATTCCAATAGAAGTGTGGAAATGTTTAGGAGATCAAGGAATTTCTTGGCTTACAAATCTTTTTAATGTCATTTTAAAACTAAAAAGATGTCAGATGAGTGGAGAAAGAATTTGTTGGTTCCCATATTTAAGAATAAAGGTGATGCACAAGAGTGTATAAATTATAGAAGAATTAAGTTAATGTGTAATACATTAAAATTATGGGAGAAAGTAATTGAGCATAGGTTACGATGTGATATAAGTTTCTCCTGTCGGTTTGGTTTCATGCCGGGTAGATCTTATGGATGCTATACATTTGTTAAGGGGTTTGATGGAGAAGCATAGAGAAAGTAAGGAGGATCTACATATGATATTTATTGATTTAGAAAGCTTATGATAAAGTTTCAAGAGATGTTCTTTGGAGTTAGAAACGAAAAGTTAATATTGGTTATATTCAAGTCATTAAGGATATGTATACTAGAGCTGTTACTTGTGTCCAAACACAAGGAGGATTGACAAAATATTTTCTTATTTCAATTGGATTACATCAAGGATCAGCTTTAAGCCCTTATCTTTTTACTTTAGTTATGGATGTTCTTATTAGGCATTTACAAGAAGATGTACCTTGGTGTATGCTTTTATGCGATGTTATATTCATTAATCGCCGATTTGACTCATGCGTTTATTTTAATCCATGAAAGATGCATATAGATTCATTGGTCGGTCCAAGACCAGATGATGGTGGTTAAGTTTTAAAAAAAATATTGACAACAATAAATACAGAAAATTCTTTCAAGCTAAACTAGTTAAAAAATCAAGAAAATAAGAGAATGATCAGTTCATTAAATCTTAAGCACATTTCCCATTGACAATTCACAATCCGTTGTTCATTATCAGCGCACTTATATTGTTTCTGACAGGGTGCCATCATTTACTAGATTATGATTTTGATTCAAATATGCGCCCATTTAGGCCTCCAATGTAAAACTTCTCTCCAACAAATGAAAATACTAACGAGTCTATTTGAAACTGTTTCAGGCATTCCTAGTTAGGAAAAAATTAAAATCAGTCAGAAATTATACTTGGCCAAGCATCCACCAATGCTACTATTGAAGAATCCAGAAATCTCTCTAAAAAGGTGAAGCATTTAAAAAAATTAAATATAGCATACTGATCCACAATGAGGAAACAGAAAAATGAAAGTTCTAACCATATAGAAACTCACCTTTCCACAGATAAATCTGCAGTTCTTTATACCATTAATCTCTGCATTTCTGTTTGCATCAGAAACAGCAGACTCATTCAGATCAATGCCCACAACCTAGTGAAATTTAAAGAAGAAGAATTAAAACAGTAGAAAATAACAACAATACAGTTTAAAGGAGAATCATCATCATCATCATCATCATCATTACTATCATGCTAACTATCTGGGATCCACTTTATAAATCCATACATTTATTCCTTAAGAATGCCACATGATAAACTAAATCTATTCAGTACAAATCTTTTAAAATTGAAAAAAGCAACATTTAAACAAAGACATGTATTGGCAGAGCTTGTTATGAATAATTTTAAGATAAGTTTTAATGAATATACAACCAAGTGCAATACATATTGGGAATAGGGGTCTAAATGAGTCGAGTCGAGCTCGAGTCACACCTAACTTGATCTCAAGTCACCTCCTTTCTTGCTGGCTCGAACTTGAGCTTGAGCTCAAGTCAAGCTTAAAGGTCGAGTTCGAGCTTAGCTCGTGGCAATGATGAGCTGGAGAGCCAGCTCGTTAGCTTGAGTCAAAGAAGAGGTTGTCAGCAGGAGCTCACTAAAGAAGCATCAACATGACCAACATATTGAGCTAAAAAATATTTACAATAAGAGCTCATCTAAGAAAGCATCGACGTTGCCAACATCCACGAGAACTCATTAACGAAGGTATTAGCATGACCAGCAAAAAAGGCTCATGAAAGAAGACATCAAAGAAAGCTTATGTAAGAAGACATTGGAAGGGGAGTTGAAGAAATAATGGACATTACAAATAAGCATTAAATGCAATATGAAATAAAATTTAATCATATTCAACATAATGTTATTTTTTAAATAAAGTAATAATAGATTTAAAAAAAGAATTCCTAAAATAGAGCTGCGCTTGTGAGCCAACAAGCCAAGATGGCACAAGCTTGAGCTAGAGCTCGCATAATCTACATGAGGTAACTGAGCTTGAGCTCATAGAATAATAAGCTCGACTCGCTAGCTCATAAACAAGTTGAGCTCGAACCGTTCAACTCACTTACACCCCTAATTAAGAATCCATGAGGTATGACTCTGCCAGATTAAAAGCTGGCATCACTTTAGATTTCAACGTTGAAATATCTATTAAAAAAACCTGAAAATAGTAATTCAAACACAACTGACTACAGCCACATCATATCAAATAAAGATTGACCAAAGTTAAAATAAATTTGGATGGAAAAGAATGGTTGTGAAATTAATATTGGAAAGGAAAAGATCCCACAGAAAATCATGAAAAATTATGATAAAAAAAGTGGGCATTGTTAAAAATTTGAGTCACTGTAAATATCTAGTGATGGGGTTGCAACATTGAAATCTAAAGGTTTTCGTTTAAGTAAATCTAAAACTGAATATATAGAGTGTAATTTTAGTTGTAAAAGATCTAGTGGTGGGGTTGTGACATTGGGTGATCAAGTCATTAAAAAGAGTGAATGATTTAGATAACTCGGATCTATTGTTCAAAATGATGGTGAAATAGATGGGGATGTTATTAGCAGAATTCAAGTTGGATGATTGAAGTAGAGAAATGAATCTGGTCCGTTGTGTGATAGAAAAGTATCGCTTAGACTTAAGAGAAAATTTTATAAGAAGATGGTAAGACTTGCAATGATTTAAGGCGCAAAATGTTGGCCAGTAAAAGAGAAGCATAAAATTAAGTTAAGTGTTGCGGAGATGAGAATGCTCAGGTGGATGAATGACTTTACTCTTAAAGATAAAATGAGAAATGAATATATACATGAAAAGGTTGGAGTAGCTCCAGTGATAGATAAGATTAGAGTCGCCTTAGATGGTTTGGTCACATAAAGCCTCAACCATCCGGTCTCCGGTGACCCAGTTAAGAAAGTAGATGTATTAGATTTACTTATGTTAAGAAAGGTAGAGGTAGACCTAAAAAGACTTGGTTATAGTGTATAAAAAATGATGTTAGTTTATTAGAATTAAATAATAAATTGACACTTAATAGGACACAATGGAGAAGAAGGATTCATGTACAACCATAATGAGATAAAGGCTTGTTATTATTATTATTGTTGTTACGTAAATAATCTTAGCTTCAAAAATAACATAACCATGATCAGCAATATTAAAATAGCCCCAGTCTTCTCCCAAATACATAGGGTTGGAAAAAAATACTATAAATAGACATTGTTAAAAGAAAAAAATTATTAAATGAGAATTTTAAAGAAAAAGAAAAATTTTAAAAGCCATATCGAATGATATAATAAGATCTATAGATTAACAAAAAAAAAGGATCTAAAAACTACAAAAAATAAAGTCTTAGATTTATAATTCAAAGAAGAAATTGGAGAACTGTAGTGTATACTAGTTAAGTTAACAAATATTTTCACAGCTAATAGGAATGTCAAATTATTAAAAAATAATCATTTTAGTACCAATATTTAAAAAAAGAGAGAGATGTTCAAAATTGTGTTAACTATAATGAAATTAAACTTATAAGTAATACAATGAAAACTATGGGAGAGTAATGGAATATAATGCTTGAAAAGTTACATCAATTCTGGAGAATCAATTTATTTCCATGCTAACAAAGATCTATAATGAGAGCGAATTTTAGGTTAAAATAATTGAAGGAAAAGTATAAAGAATACAAAAAAAATTTTATGTGATTTTTATTAATATTGAGAGGGTGCATGACGAAGTACCAATAGAATTGATTTAGTATGAATTAAGAATAAATGTACATCAAAAATATGTTAGAGTTATCAAAAATGTATGATTGAGTGTTGGTTTATATTAAAGTAGCCATGGAGTAAAAAAACAATTTCAACTATAATTAGATTATATTAAGAATCAACATTCATTTCATCTTTTTTGTATTTTCTATGAGGATGCTTATAAAGGATATTCAAATTGAGGTGATTGGTTTATAAGTTATGCAAATAGCATATTTCTAATAGATGATATATATGTTGAAAACAGTAGTAAGTTAAAATAATAAATAAAATACTTAGAAGATAAAGAATTTGAATTTTGTAGAACCAGAGATGGGTGTAATGATATAAATATGATATTATTAGAAGAAGAGCGATATCTAAATGTCAAAGGTTTAAAAATCTTGAATCTATCATATAAAAAAAATATAAACAAGGATATAACTTCTAACTCTTAAGTTGGAGAAATACCTTAAGAGTATTATGTGACAAAAGGATATTAAAAAGACTTAATTTAAATATAAAACTACTATAAAGTCAGCCATGCTATGTGGATTTGAAGAATGGGCATAAAAAGGTTATTGGTAGTTCAATTTATAATGATGAAAATGAAAGGGTTAAGATAATTATTCGACAAAAAAAGGAATTGTAAATTAAGAAATGATTCTATTAGAGGTATAGTTGAAGTTGCATCCATTGAGAATAAGATAATTGAAAAAAAATTTAGATGATTTGAACATGCACAACAAAGGGTGAAAAATACACCCATTAAATCAATAAAAATAATTAATGTCAAATGACTAGGAAAAAATATAAATCTAAAACAATAAGATAAAGGTTGTTCACTTTAGGCAGCATTAAATAGAAATGAATAAAAAAAAGAATTCACCAAGTCATATTGAAATAATTGATATAAGGCTAATAATCCTAATGAAGACGAGATAACTAGCATGTAAAATGCACAAAAAAAAAGTTCATTAGACAATGTACAAAATAAATCTAGCAGTTACCATTCCAACTCGATGAGCCAAAGTGAGGCCAATAGTTCCTGTACCACAGCAAATGTCAAACAATATTGTATCCGGCTTAACTCCAATCACCAGCAAGGGAATATAATCTTTCTGCAGCAAGAGTGTTAACCTGCAATCTTTAAGCGATCAATATGATGAATGTTGGAATCATAAAAAATTTAAAATAAAAATTTAGATTCTAACTTGAAAAAAAGCTGTCGGTGATATGGAAAATAGAAGATTGCCAATAAAGTCATGAATTCTCGCTTCGGTGGTAACAGTTGTTTCTGAACAGACGCCATCCACCTTGGGTAATTGCAATGTTAACAATGGGCAATTAGCAGGGGCAGCATTTGATATTCCCCTGTGGTCCTGCATAATAAAAATTAATTTGTAACATCTATAATCAATTTTCAAACAAACAATTTAAACAAATATTGACGTCATTAATTTATCGAGGTGCAGCAAGTTACTCGTGACTTAAAATAATCTCTCACAAGATTACCTGTAGGTCCTGACACAAATATGTAAGCTATTTTTTCCCAAGACCATGATTATTGCTACCAAATTAGAAGCTTCCATAGCACACAGTTTTCAGGGCATATCTAATATAAACGACAATTTGTGTCATAATGACTTGGCATGTCAAAAAATAGCAAACGCTCTGTTTAACTATTGCATGACCTCAAGAGAATTTAAAATATTAGTATAGATTCGACATCTAAGATATTCAAAGTAATTGCTTCTAAATTCAATAGCTACATGATTCCTAACAACTCTGGGAGAAAGAGATCAATTCTTTATCCAGCTGATCCACTGCATAGAACCAAGAAATTGTAGCTTTTCAATAATTTAGAAGGTTATCTCTGCATAAAAACTAAAATAGAAGATCGAATATATGTAAGGAAAAAAAAAAGTTCCGCTACCACAAAACTCTTCCTAGAATGGAAAGAGTCCTACCTTGCAAAAGAAATAGAAATACCGTAGGTTCAAAAGACCTAGATCTCTCTTGGGTTGTATAACACATAAAAATGACTTAGCATCAACAGGTATAACATTCCAATTTAGCAAAGATACTTTGGGCAAAGGCCAATGGCATGAGTGATCAAGTTGTCAAAACATATGGGCGAATTCTGAAAAGTTGTAAATTTAGAATTCCCCTAATCTAATTCTGAAGAGCTAAAAGAAAAACCAAGTCGTCACACATCTCAATACTCCACTTAATAAGTCGAGGACATAAAACAGTCTATTGAAAGAGGTGGCCTGCATGGATATTATATAACAGAAACAAAAAAAATAAAAATAAAAACTCCTTACAAACTTGTTACAAGTGCTTCAAAAGGTGCTACCAATTTGCCCATGTCATATAAGAACATTGGAGAATCAAAACTTCATTAAAACAAAATAGTTTCATAAACAGAAAAAAGCAGCCCTCCACTTGAACACAGCCAAGCATTTAAGATATCATCAGAATCATCAAAGATATCATTGAACATTTGTTTTCATTATTACAAACTACACCTGCACTACTATTGCCGTGAGAGCCAGAGGAGGTGAACAAGCAGCTGCTCCATGCACTAAAGCTTGTGTCATTCTATTAAATTCACTTCGGTTGTTCTTCTTCATAACCCAACGAACAAACCTGAAATTGGTTAGACAAACTGAAGCAAGTTAACTATGAAAAATAAACATGCCCGATATTGAAATTACACACCAAATAAGGCTTTAATACACCAAACACAGCTGATTACAACATGTTTAAGCAACTGCTAAAAAAATTGACAGATTATGCATATTATTTTACAATGACCTGAATTAAAAAAGTAAAGGTATAACGCCTATCGCCATAAATGAAATGCATTTTTCATCAAAACGTACCTGCACTATAAGCATGACCTCCGCAATATCGTTGCCTACACTTCCATTAAGAGTCACTTGACTAGGACATCTTCCCTCCCTAACCTACATAGCCAGGGCTTCATATTATGAATTCCTCTCCTGAGTTTTTTGGGATGGATAAATGGGAATAAAGAAAAGTTCCCAAACATTATAACATGTAATAACAAAATTATATGCAGAATGCTAGTTGAAGTGAATTTCAAAAGGTGCAACCAATCAACGAGATATAATTCTCAATGTACCGTGAATTGCCGCCAAAACCCAATATTGTCAATTCTATTCCAAACTGGCAGTTCAGAAGACTGAAGGAAATCTTGAAAAAGCATGGCATATTTGCAAGATAATCTGGAAACATTTGGACAGCTACCAGGTTCTTCTACTGCTGTCACCCCCTCTCTGAAACTCAACAAAATTAGTTGGTAGTTGCAAGAATTTTTTTTTTTTTTCCTTACAATTGATATTTGTGTGACAACCTGAAATTCCCAAGCATAAACCCCACAGTCCGTTTACCCTCTAAGGAACATCCAACTGAAAACTCGCACTTATTCCGATAACCATCAATTAGTGGAGATTCCATTATTCCTTCAAATTTGCATGGAAGACCTCCTGCATTTGCACACAAGTGGCAAAAGTCAGCTGAAACTCAAGAACAATATTTAACACCATGCAATCAAGAACTTGTGAAGAACATGGATGTTGCAACCTAGAAATAAGTGAATGCCAACAATAAGGATTGTAAAGGCTTGATCTTTCCAGTAATCATTTGACAATGTTCACTTTTGCAACAAGAAGGCAGTGCAACTGACAAATCCAACTGTGCATCACATACATCAAAGAACAGGATCGAGGAATCAAACTTTTGATGAATTCCACAGAAGCACCCAAAAAGTATATTTTTGAACATGAAAGACGCAACATAAATTCTATATATACACTTATACTGGATCAGAATGTAACATAATCCAAATATATTTTAATTTGTGAAATAAAAATAAATTAGTAATGATGTAAAGTAGCCAAAGCAAGCAATCAAACATTTAACTAAGTTTAGATTACAAAATACTCGAACATAACTTCAGAAAAAGAAATAAAAAATAATTATTTCAACAAACAGGGGACAAAAAAATCATCCTTTAATATAAGTAATTAGGAGTTACAAAGCTCCCAAATGAGAGTCACAATAGGAGAAATCAATAACTGAATGGCATTCTCCTAGAAGGTCTACAAAAAATCAGAGGCTAGACAATAGTGAATAAAAGGAAACACCAAAAAAGCACACTAATCCCATCAAACTCACCAATTTCTCGAGATTTCAAAACCCATTCTGGAAGAGGAACAGCATCTGGACAAGCCTTGCGTGCATTACGAGTCTACAAGAAAGGGGAAAATGTTTTAATTTTAATTGAAAGTAACATTTTTTTCTTCAAAAGTAAATTATTATATCAACACAAGAAGCAATATTTAGAAACTTAAACTGAAATTTTATTAGCAAGAAAGCAATGTAACATGAGATATGGCACAGCCACTTAACCAAGCATAGAATAAAACAATTTTCCTTACAAGTCGTTTAAGTGTATGAAGCAATGAATTTCTCTTGTGCTCTAGCTGATCACTGTATGGCATTTGAGCAAGAGGGGTAACTACATCACAAACAGCTTTAGCCTTTGCAAAAATACCTTCTACATTTGGGGTGCCAAAAGCAACATCATTCCCTGAAGCAGTAAGAGAGCCATCCTCATTACTTGAGCTACACTTAGTGATTTCCATTGTTTGTTTCTTTTTCTGAGATCTACATACAGCATCAGCAACCTTTATTTCCTTACAATTAAGAGGATTAACCTTCAAAACCTGTTAGTTTAAAAGGTAAGATTTGGGAACTGAAATGGAAAGCTCACCAGCAAGCATTAAACCTAAAGTTAAGGGTGGCATCACAAGAAAAGATACCTCAATAGCACTTATAATCTGTTCAGCGTCATCAAAACTCACAAAACCCACAGCCATTCCTTTCTTCTTTTTTGCTGTTTTATATGAAATCCCCTGCAAAAAAAAAAAAAAAAAAACATAAAACCCGACCAGAAAGTAAAGGTAAGTCACCGAGAAAGATACGATCAGCTTGAAAATTACCTCTTTGTGCACGAGAAACTAAAAACCAATGAGTTTAACTCAACTTAATCGGGTGAAAATACAAAACAAGAAAATAACGAGCTTGCCTGGCCATCAAGGAAGTTCTTAAGGTTTTCGGAAGACCACTTTGGGAGACCTATTAGACACTTCTCAAGGACGGCCAAATCAACGGTAGCATCTTCGTCTTCCAAGGTCACGCTCGCGCTCGAGATAGCGTCGCCATCGTTGGTCTTGAGGAGCTTCTTGGCCCTCTCGGAGGTCGGGTCCCAGGAATTATCGTGGCGCGGTCGGAGCTCAGCCTCCCCGTGGGCATAGCGGCAGGCATCGCCGTGCCGGCAGAGCCCTCCAGGCTGCCGGCGAAAGAAGGAACATAGGCTCGTCTTCCAATGAGAATGCAAATATTCTACTCGCTCTTGCAGTCCCCCGGCTTCTTTGGAAGAAGGGCTCTTCTCTTCCGCCTCAACGCCGTCCTCCTCTGATATGCGTTTCTCGGGTAGGTTCATTCCGTAACTTCGATTGTCGTCTCCGGATATGGGGGGTGAAGCATTCGATGGCAGGGTAGCGTCTTCCCTTTCGGCTCCAGTCGTCACCGGGTTCTCCTCCATCTCAGTGTCCATTGGCGTCGCCCTTGCCTTGCTGACTCGCGGAGAACAAAACCGACCCTTGGTAAGGTAATAGCCTGGCTCGCGCGCATTTGTTAAGGGGCTCAATGATTTTTTTTTAATTGGGTTTTTATAGCCGTACAAAATAATTTATTTTATTTATTTAATATATAAAATTTTATTATTATCTGTATACCACATAATCAAGATCGTAACTCATTTTTTTCATTCCATAAGCATGATATATTTTTGCCTATTCAGATAATAATAAAATTTTATGTATTAAATGAGTAAAATAGGTAGTTTGTCGATGTAAAAACTCCTTTTAAATTTTATACAAGTTGTATGATATGTGAACTGATATATGCTCATTGATTAAGAAAAATATAAATTATTATTCCTCATAATATTATGATTTATCAAATATTCTCATAATTATTTTACTTGGAGAAATGTACTCAAATTTTTTTCTTTAGAATGAAATTATTCTTATTATGCTTGTATCCTCATTTTAAAGTATTTTTCTTCCAAAAATATTTAAAGGCTCTTTGGATTAAAGAATTTTGGGTGTAAATTAAAGGAAATGCACATCATTTAAATTTTTTTTTTGGCATGGTACAAAGTAAAATTTCAAAATAATGAAATCTATTTATAATGCATTGGAGAGTTAATTTGATTATTTGGAATTCGCTCGATTTGGGTAAATTTAAAATACAAGTGTAAAATGTTATTGTATTCAGGTTGGTTTATTGCCCTTCATACCGCTTCGCCCATGTCCACCACCCACAAAGAATTACTTTACATTACATTTATTCTACAAAACATAAAAAAACAAACTTGTGTATTGGTAAAGGTTTAAACCAAATAACCTAAAGTAATTCAAATACGTTACATTCACTTTACATTACATTTTTTTTACCCTACATTCCTTTTTCAAGAATCCAAAGAGCTCCTTAGTGATGAGATGTCATCATTCTCAGTTCTTATGAATATATTTGAACATTATTTATAAATTTCAATATCTATTTGTTGAGATTTATTTGTTTAATAAGATAAAAAGATCATGATGATGAAATTGGATTATATAAAATAGTTTTGCATGCACTTAGAAAGTGATGGACAAGTCTTTTAATATTTAACCATTGTTGTGTTATGTGATCTAAATGATTATATAATGTTTGAATATTCAAATTTATTTTGTAATAAATTAATGTAGTGTCCATTGAGACTTAACATTTGTTTGAACTATATAAATTTGAATGATAATTGTATCATATGTTTATTAGAATCTAATCAAATGTTGTCAAACCTATTTGAACTATATTTGAACAATGCTCAAATATTGTTCTAATATTTTCAAATATGATTCATATATTAAAAAATATTTAAATATAATTCAACCATTATTCAAACTTGTTTTTGAACAGATTAAAATTAATTCAGTTTGTTCAGACACGCATTTGAATCATGTTTGAATATTTTTGAGCAATATTTGGATCATGTTCAAATATTGATCAAATAAGATATGAACAAGGTTCACACATTTCACATTTCAAACTATGTATGAATATGATTTGAACACATGTTATAACAAATAAGGGTTTTATGCCAATATTATAAGCATTTTTAAAAAAAGTCAAGTATCAATATTCATATGTTGTATGGAAGAGAATAATAAGTAGATAATTAAGTTAGTTGAACACTTATGAAAAATGGGATAAGGAATTACTGGTTTGAAAAATAATTTTATACAATTTTTTTATAAGATCTCATAAATCTTAAAGCTTTAGAGACTAATAAGAATTAATTTAGTTTAAAGCTAGAGGTGATATACCGCTTTGGTAGTGCAATGTTTATCATATCAATACCACCAATAAAGATAGCAACAAAACATAATCTTATTTTCTTCTTAAATAAACTATCAACATTGATCTCTCATTTATGTGTCGGCTGCTCCCAAAAAGATTTCAATCATAGACTATGACATAAATATGAATGATATAAATTCAATTAGTCCATTATCTTTTGCTAATTTAAGAGTTGAAAATGTGATGATGTGGGCATAAAAGTATGTAAAACAAGGTAATGAGGTGGGTATAGAAAAATGAGATAAAGTGTAATGTGGACATACAAGATACAAAAGATAGTAGTTCCATGGATACTTTAATACTAAAGTATTATACATTACAACCCACTTGTGATGTACCTAAACTAGTAAATAAAATTTTCTTCTAATTTTTCATGTATGTTAGGGTTGAAAGTAATAATTCATACTATAAAAAATATATAAATAAATTTTAATTTAAAAGAGTTAGTGCTTTAAAGTATTTTTGATTTAGTGGCTATCAATATAATGATGCTTAAATTTGTTTTCAATACATTTAGAACTCAAT
The DNA here is from genome assembly GCA_021442155.1 of Cymbidium sinense. NCBI lineage: Eukaryota > Viridiplantae > Streptophyta > Magnoliopsida > Asparagales > Orchidaceae > Cymbidium > Cymbidium sinense. The sequence goes on from CM038227.1 coordinate 32,937,587, forward strand.
AGCAACTTTATAAGGGCAAATATGAGTTAAAGAGGATGTTATATTTATATTCTAAAGATGAACTTTTAATTCAATATGAGAATCTTAAGATAGTTGTTATATTCATTGCACTTTTAAAAAATACTCAAGGAATTTAAAAGCTATAAAGTTGGCAAAATCAAGCATATTTGAGATCATGAGTCATAAATTAGAATATGCTTGAATTTTGATTGTTAGATCAAAGACCATAAAACAAGCTCAAATATAGCTTATTGGACATATAATTAAAAAGATAACTCATTGGATCTAACCTTAATTGAAGCTTAGGATGATAGTATTTAAAGTAAAGAGGAATTAAGACATTGATTTATCTTTGAAAAAAATTTAGTATTATTGTTAGTAAGATATTATCTATTTAAGAGGTTCCCCAAAAACATTCTTTTAAAATTTATCATAATATTTGGTCATGCTAAATAGAAAGAACCCAAAAATAATTATTGATCTCTAATTTAACAATTTAAGACATTTCAACTATATTTAATTCTATTTCGGGTGTTTACATATAAGGCATTAAGAGGAAGTTATTCAGTGTTAAGTATGAATGAAATATTTTTAAATGCAAGATATACTTTCCTGGTGATAGTGATTTAAGATAATAATACTCAAATTTAATCAATTGTATTTATGATTATTGACTCAAAAAATAGATGTATTTCATGTTTATATTGAGGGAGTCAATAGATTTGGTGGAGGTTTTAGTTTTTGTCTCTAATAAATATAATAATATCACTAACGATTTATTTATAGTACTTCCAAGGGTATATCATGGAGCTCATACTCATCAAATTTCTATGAATATATGTCAAATTTAAAATTGATAGTTATCTTTATGGATATCACTTAACTTCTAAATCATATAAAGAAGTTGAGCTTTAATGACAATATGATATACTTTGGATGAAGAATGCTATTACGATCATTTACTTAAAGCATAAAGAATGAAGTTAACTTTAAGAGGATTCAATCTTTTCTCTTAGGAGTTGAAATAATTTGATGATAATTAGTATTTCAATGATTGTGTTTATTTTTGGATGAATGGGGACATCACGCCGCGTAGGGGTACTTATTGAAGTGATGAATTGCAGAGGTATGATATCTTGAAAGATGAGGTATCACCCTTCAATGGATCTCATCACTAATAATGTCTCTTAAAGTGATGGGTCTTAATATAGATTTTTTTTTTTAAATGGATGAATAAAGTAGGGTTTATAAACTAGGTTCTAAAGTTTCCTATGGAGGCAAGCCTTCATAGTTAATTACATTCTAGGAAATGAAATTCTAAGATACTCTCGATTAAAGTAGTATTATGATCTCCAAAGATTTCAAAGTTAGACTATCAAAGGATTAGTTATACTTGGAAAACAATTGGGAAAGTTCAAGGAGAAGACTTATTTTTAAAATCGAAAGAGAGGAAGTAGGAAATGCTCATGATATTAGAAAGCTTAGTGAGCATTCCAATCTATCATATAATTGGGCTTTATATATTTGAAATTGAAGATATTTATATGTTTTGAGTTAAAATTTTATTAGATTACTAGGGCTTATAGTCCAGCAACACAAGATTGTGAAAATACCTAAGAAGTGAGAATTTATGCTTGTAGTCCAAGAAAACATCTACCCCAAATCCTAAATCTAGGAGAGTATAGCTAAAACACGATCTAAATCTAAGCGAAGATGGGCATACGGTTTACCTCCACAAGAGAGGATAAATTGCCCGACTGCTGGGCTTACAACCGCATAGAGTGATCGCAAATTAATACCTTTTAAAATTATGTAGTCCAGTCTTATGAATTGCAAGATAGCCAGGGTAGTTATTTAATTAAAAAGAGACTAAAGTCCTAAACTCACTCCCTAAAAGACTAGAGCATGGATGGTATGAACATATGACTTAATCTATAAATATAAAATCTTTTCAAATTTTATTCTATTTTAGACACATCATTTTGACAAAAGCTTTAGGATTTTTATGCCTATATGCATGATGAAATAAAGTTATTGGATAAATCAGCAAGAAATGGGTATTTTTCCAACACAAGGGATGCCCTCACAGGTCAAGCATTCCCTATCATGCAAGGATGGAAATCACCTATTTTAAAGAGCGAAATAATATGCATGCATGATGTAAGATATATAACATTCAGCTAAGGGGTTGCTAAATCTTTTAATTATCTTGATTTACATCCTAAGCTTTATAGTGAGGTTATGAGTTGTAGAAAATTTTAATTATGAGTGATTAATTGGGGTAGAAAAATTAATTTTACGCTAAGAGCCTAATCACATCTAGGCCACACATTAAAGTATCAATCATAAGAAACTATGAAAAGTATGTCATTTCTAATATGCAATTTAAACATAAAATCAAATAATTTTTATAAAACTAGCACAAAAGAATAAGAGATAGAGGTCATACATAACGAAAAAAAAAGATGGGTAGCCGAGCTCTACCCTTACACAACCCAGAATATAAAAGAATAATTGCAATTTTATTAAATGCTATAGGGTTCTTCATTTCTTCATTCTTCATGTCTTCATTCTTCATGTCTTCATTTCTTTCCTCCTTGTTACTTTGATTTGGTAAGTTTTAAGACATCACATGGCACCCCAGGACAAAGCCTTCTAGTCAATGCTCATCTTAAACCCCCATAGCACTAATCTTAATTCCTAATATAAAATTATATTAAAAATAATAAAAGTAAATCTAACTATACCTACAAAATAGAGGTTAGCTAAACATACACACAATCACAAACTGTTATATATATAATTTGGACTTAGCACCCTACACATGGGTAACCAAACCCACCTGTCCTAACTTGAATTATGCTTAGGGGTTTAAGCAAACTGTAAAGTGAGTATTTATATTTATTTTTAAGCAACCCCTTAAGCACAATCTCCTGTAGAAAATATAATTAAGCTAATATCGACCTCCTATCCAGTCTACGAAACATATACCTTAACATCCAGTCTAAAATAATACATCACAAAACAAACACATACATCACACCATGCACCATAATATAAAAGCTAGAAGATGACTTAACTTTAATGTGTGTATTAAGACTTGTGTGGTATGTCTTGCTAAGCATTAGTGTTGCATTTTCTAAGTATAGAAGAATTCAATTTAACATGAAAGGGGAATTTCACTTGAAGTGATTTAATTGATTTGTAGATTTTATTTTGTGCTTTCTTTTGTTTCATTTGATTTACACTTATCAACTAAGTGTTATAAAAGAAGAAAGGGGATTGCCCTCTTTCATCCTTATCTTAAGCCATTTTTAAAGCATATTAATTTGATTTAGTTCTCTTTAGTGAATGGCTTATTATATACTTTTAATTAATCTTAAGTTTAGGTTCACTTTAAATAATTATATCCAATATGAAAGGCATCTTAAGATTAATCTAATTGAATTACTATCACATGACACATGATAAATCATTCATTTCATCACATGAAACATGCATATGATTTAATCCTAAGTGTATCTATACATGTAATATATTTTAGCACACTTATATGATGAATGTATACATGTGCATTTAAAGTTTATATTCTTTTATGTGATCGAATTATTTAATCATATTAATTTAAAGCTCTATCTAAATCCTTATACAAAAATACATAAAGATGAAATTAAATAGGCACGTGTCATTGTTAACCAGGGAAGTGAGGTAATTAAGTGACCTCCTTGGAACTAACTAAAGCCTCATGTTCATGGGATGTCCAAACTATATACACATTCATATTCAAACATATGTAAATTTATATGCATGAATCATAGAAAAGAGAGCATTAACTTATATATAACACATGCTAATCATATAGATGATTATAGAATGCATGTATCCTTGATAAAAGAAAAGGGTTCTAATTCCATAATTAAATACACACACAAATGTATAAGAGACATAAGCAAGTATGTGCCATTGCTAACTAGAAAAGTGAGGTAATCAAATGACCTCCTTGGGGCTACTTAAAGCCTCATATTCCCGGGATGTCCAGACTAAACACTTACGTTTTTCAAATACATATGGATGTATACATAAATAAAGGAAAATCATGCAAAGATTGTATTTTTATTTGATTAAAACATTTATGCATGTGGATTAAAGTTATATCCAAATTCTAATGTATAAACACATGTAAATGAAATCAAATAAGTACGTGTCGCTATTAACCAAGAAAGTGAAGAAATCAAATGACCTCATTAGGCTACCTAAAGCCTCATATTCACAGGATGCCCAAACTATATACTTATTAACATTCAAATACATGTAAAACTACATATGAATTAAGGAAAAGAAAGCTTTACTTCACATATCTAAGCTATAAGCACATGCAAACCTATATATGTTCATAACTACTATCACTCTAATCAAATGTAATTGATTTATAAATTTTAGAGAGTAATTTGAATTTATTAATGATAATAATCACACATATTATAAATTAATCTAGCATATACATGCTTACATAAAAAAAAAAAAACATTTGATTTAATTAACTTTGAAAATATGAATGCATGATTTCAAATGCCATACAACATTTAACATGATTGGTTTAATAAATAAACATAAACACATGATTTCATTCAATTAAATTAATTCCTAAGGACAATCATATCAAATGAAATCATTTAAAGCAAACCAAAGCTTTTTTAATGCCATTTTTAATTTCATGCTTTGATTTGATTTAAGGATGCAAGGAAGAGGTTTGTTGATCCTAACCCATTACCATATTTATTAATTAATTTTGTTTAATGAAATATAATTAGGTGGATTTTATGGGTTAATTAAGTTAAACTCTAAATTAGAATAATTAATCACTCTTTCCTATGTTACCTTAACATAATTACCCAAATAATTATGAGCCAATCATGATATGCACATGCATTGGAAATAAAATTAGCAATGATCCTATGAAAGGAAAGGGTCTAATGCAATTAGCTCATAATTAATCAATTAGCTCATAATTAATGGTTAATTAAGCTAAGAAACTTAATTAAATATTCCTATAATCCTCCTGCACATGTGGGCTAATAATAATTTTCTTAGCATTTTCTTAGGTTGTTAAACACTAATTAAAGTCTGATGTGATTATGATTTCAATTTAACTAATTAAGTAGTTAAATTAATTAATTAATTAAGCCTTGATTGATTTAATTAATGAAATGAACTTAAGAAAATAGATTAGGAAGGAGGCCTAAACCTTATCCCATGGGTCCCTTCACTATTGAACAATGATTAACCACTTAATTGATTGATTTTTTTTACTTTTCATGGATTAATTAATGGTTAATTAGCTTAAGAGAGTAATTAAGGCTTAATTAGTCAATTTTCTTAATGAATTAAGCAATAAATCCCAAGAAAATTATGGGAGGTAGAGGTCATCCTATTAAATTAGCCCACAAAGTTTGGAAATAATTACTTGAGTAATTGAAGGGTAGTTAAGTTAATTAATTTTATAATCAAACCTTAATTAAGCCTTAATTACTATTTAAAATTAATTAAGAATATTTTAAAAAAATTCTCCTTTGAAATACCTTTAAAATGAGTATTTTTTAATATTTTTTTAAATTTTCTACAATTAGTTATGATTTTCATAAATTTCAACCATTAAAATATATTAATTAATTAGCGATTACGTGCGCTGGCGGCGCTCTTTCCACGTGTCTCTATGGGATTGGTTATTTAAACATAATTAGTCGGCTTGCATGGTGGCGGCGAACACGCTTTTCTCGTATCGTCGATGCTGATTAATCCTGCGATGCTAAAGGATTAAATTGGATAATTCTAACGGATCTAATCACAATCGTCCATTCCGATCACGCAGAATGGACGGTGCGTGATGTACCGTTACATGAGCAAAGGAGAATGGAGTCCATCCACTATTGCTTGCGTGATCCGAGCTCACCCGGGTGAGCTCCAAACGGATCCCACACCTTCGTGTGAAGGATCCAAATAGATCCAACGATCAAGATCACACGAGATAAAAGTTTTCTTCAAAAATCTTCAACTCATTTTCATCCAAAGGTCGGTTTCAATGGCATACATCACCGGAGCTTAAGACTAGTGGAAATCTCGATTGAGGAAGCTTCGTTTAGTGGAGATGAAGCTCTACTTGATCGCTAGCTCCAATTTGAGGTGGCTTTAAGGCCAACAATAAGCTTGGGAGGCTGACATTGATCGAAGTCCACCCTCTGATCATCGAGAAGCTTCAGGGATGATTCATTTTTGCTTGACTAGCTCCAAGGATGGTGTATGCAAAGTTAATTGCACTTTGGTTGAGCCATGAGAAAATGGGAGTGAGAGGAAGGTTGCCTTATTTTAGCTTGAATGAAACTGGCAATGGAGATTGTGGGGAGCTCGAGAAACACTTTAGTAAGTTCTTATTGACTCTCCTTTGGGAACTCTAGGTTATTGAATGCTTGACCACTTGATTTGGGTTGAAATGAGAGGGGTATGCCCCCTCATCCCTTGGATTGGATAGACGGGCTGAGTTTGGATTTTTGTGATCATCCGACCACCTCAGGGAGTCATGGGAGGCAGGGGGGGGGGGTGAGTTGGCTCGGCTTGGTTGGGTGAAGGTGTGGAGGTGGCTGCTAAGGAGGGTAGTGGGTGTCCTTGGTGTTTCAAGTGCACCAATGGGGGAGGTGAGGTGATTTCACCTCCCCACTTGTGGGAGGCGTGTTCTAGAGCCTAGTTGACCAATGAGAGAAACGGCGTGGCAAGGAATGAAAATGACCACTTACATGGGTGATTTATCTCATGTGATACCCCTAACCTAAGGGTAGGATGGTCATTTAGAATTGTATTTGATTTGAGTAGATTTAAAATGAGTCAAAAGTGAGTTAACCCAAAATTTAAGTGATTTGGAGTTCATTTGATTTGATTTGACTCAATTTGACCCATTTAAGTCAAATTAGGTCAGATTGGGTTAGGTTGACCAATTGGTCAAATTGAGTCAAATCAAAGTTTAGGTTAAGTTCATATGATCAATTGGAGTGTATTGGTGTCATTGGTTTGACTTGGTTTGGCTTATATTTGATTTTGGCTCATTTGAGTTTATTTGGGTCAAATGTGTCAAGTTGACCAATTTGACCCAATTGGCCAAATTGGCTTGGGTCATGGCTTGGTTTGGGTTTGGTTGATCATTTGAAATATGTTATAGGCTTTAGTTGAGTTTAATTTAGATTTGATTGAGCTTTGAGTTAGTTTGACCCTTTAGGTCAAGTTAGGTTCAATATGTCATTTGGGTCTAGTGGGTCAAGTTATCCAATTTGAGACTTTAGTCAAGTTCAATAATCAATTTGGAATGAACTTGAGCCATTGATTGTAATTAATTTGGATTGTATCAAGATTTGACCCATTTTGGCCATGTAGGTCAAATTGGGTCAACTTGGGTCAAGAGGGCCAATTGGGTTAGGTTTGGCTCAATTGAAGGTCAATTCATGTTCAAATGTTAGTTTTGGATGGGTATATGTCATTACTTTCAATTAATTTAGCTAGTTTAGGTTCATATGGGTCAGGAAGGTTGACTTGGTCAAAGGAATAAGTTGACTTGGTTTGACCCAATTTGTGACAATTGATCAACCTAGGGTGATCAAAAATCATGATAGGAGGTCTTGGTGGGTTTGGTTCAATCCAATTCGGGTAGGAATGAAACTTGGCTCAAATGGTCAAATTGGTCACTTTGGGTCAAGTGGACCAATTGAGTTTAATTGGCTTGATTTTGGGTTGAGTTTGATTTAGTTGAGTTTATATGTGAGCTTAAGATTGATATATAAATTCAATTGTAATTGGTTTGGGTTCAAATGGATTTTGGTTCATTTGAATATTTCAAGTCAAAAGGGCTAGGTTAGGTTTGACTTGGGTTGATTTTGGTTTGCCTTGATGATTGTAGATTTCATTTATATTTGGAGAGATGATTGAAGGAATGGTTGATTTATGAGAAAATTAATTGACTTTGGCTTGATTTGGATGAGATTTTTGGTTTATGAAGTTAGCTCAAAGGATTTTAAAGAGGATTTTGATTTAGTTTGATTTAGTTTTAATAATTTGAATGTATATTTTATTTATATTTGTGAAGATGATTGAAGATATGATTAATTCATGAGAAAATAAATCAAGTTCGAAGTGATTTGAAGGCAAAGTTGGCTAAGCTCATGAAGGTAGGTCATAGGGTTTAGATTTGGATCTTGATTTAATTTGATTTAGTTTGATTTAATTTTGATCATTTGAATGTAGATTTGATTTATATTTATGAAGATGATTGAAGATATAAATTGATTATGTGAAAATGAATTAATTTTGGATTGATTTGATTGGATTTAGCTAAGCTCATGAAAGAAGGTCACATGGCCTAAGATGATTTAGTATGAGTATAGATTTTGGCAAATTGGATTTGGGAGATTGATTGTAAGTTTGATAGATTGATTGAAGGGGTTAATATTTGAGAAAATTAATTGAGTTTGGATTGATTTGAATTTAGTCAAGGCTAAGTCCATAAGATAAAATCATAAGGCTTAGGTTGATTTGGATTTGATCATGAGCTTCAATCATTTGGCTTGGAATTTGAATTTGGATTTGATATTTAAATTGAATTTGAGGTTTGGTTATGGCTTAAGAAGGTGAATATGGATTGGGTTTAGGCTACAGGGTGGGTGGATCTCCTTAAGTCCTAAGGCATAACCAAACTCTATGGTTAACCCTTCTAAATATCTAGGCTTAGGTTAAGTGTTCACCTAAGTTCTAGAAATGTCTTATGACTAAGGAAGTCCTAGTGTCTAGAAACTCCTAGATCTAAGAAGAGGATGAGAACTCACTCTAAAAGTGAGGTCAATAAAAGGACCCACAATAGGTGTGGTGTAACTTACAAGGCACACCACACGTATTGGTGTTTACTGAGATAATCAATAATGTCCAAAAGATTGCAAGTACTAACAAAAATCATCTAATCCTAAACCCAAAAGATAGAGAATCACGATCTTTAATGCAACTCATATATGCTAATAAGAGAAAGAAGGATTTGGTTAGAATTTTATGTCAAGGACATGAAAGGAAGATCTATGGGGATCACATGACATTGGACATGACATGCGAGAGGTTTATGCCAATGGAATAAAAGGAGGAATCCGTTGGAGATTGAGTACATGAACCTTCCACTAGGGAAGTAGGTTCAATCTATCCGCTGGGGATATGGATTTGAGTTTGATTGTGAACATGATTTATGGGAAGAAGATTTAATGGGGTAAGAATCTATAATCTGTCGGGGATCAAGATCGAATTAATTTTAATTTGTTTTATGTTAATTGATGTGGTGGCATATCCACTAGGGATATAGACACGAATTCACTAGGGATTGGAAACATGAACCTTCAACTAGGGAAGTAGGTTTGGGCTATCACGGGATGAGGGTTTGATTTTTGCTTTGGGATGTATTCGCTAGGGATAAAAGTTTGGTTGGATTTCTTTGATTTGTTTATTGATTTGAACTACTAGGAGATTGATTTGGATTTGATTTGATTTATTATGACTCAACTTGAGAGGATGGTTTTGAATGAGGCATATCCATTGGGGATGTGAACTTGATCAAATTAGATAGGTTTAATTCATGGACCTATCGGTGTGATGGACCCACCGAGAAGGGGCTATATCGCCTTGGCCTATCTTAGGTTTATAAGTCCAAAGGGATAGTCTACAAGCCACAAATCGCTATCCAACATAAGGTTTATCTTTTAGATGTGCAACTATGTTGGGAAAAATTGTAGCAGACTTACATCTTCCAAAGTAAAGAATAGTCACTCGGGTGATCTGTTGGATGCATAACAAATCAAACTCGACCTAGGGTGACTACTGATAGAGTGCCACTGGGGGTCTTACCTCAACTCAAGAGTAGTCAAGATTAATTTTATTTAATTTTATTTGATTTGATTTTGATTTTGATTTGATTAATTTAATTTAATTTGATTTGATGGGTCCTGTTGGTGTGCGATGGACCGCACTAAGAAGGGACTATGTCAGCTTAGGCCTATCTCAGATTTATCGATCCAAAGGGTAGTCTCTACCGAAGGTAGGACTATTTAACCTAAGGTGCCTTTCGATGTGCAATGGCTGTGTTGGGGAGAAAGCATAGCAGACTTACATCTTCCAAAGAAAAGAACAGTCATTAGGGTGACCTAGCACAACTTGAACTTGGACTGCTATCCGTTGATGTGCAACGGTCGTGTAAGAAAGAATGTGTAGTAGACTCACATCTTCCAAAAAGGGGCGATACCGAATTGGTGGCTCAAAAGTCAAACCTAACTTAAGGTCAGAGAGTGTCTGTTGGGGACTTATCTCAACTCAAGAGTAGTTAGTTGATTTTATAGGGAGTTTCTTTGATCGCCGCCTTAAGATAGGATGCTGGGAAAGGTGCCACTGAGGCGTTCTCCTAATCCACAAGTGAATATATATATATATTTTATTTATTATCGTGGACCTAAGTGTGCAAGGGACCATAGAAGGGGCTATGTTGACATTGACTTATCTCGTGATTTATTGGACCAAAGGAGAATCTACACATCCATGGAACAAAATCTCCAATCATAAGGATGGTTATTAGGAAAGGGGGGGCTGTAACCCGTGAGTAACCCGTAGTGTCTAAATGGGATTACAAAGGACGTGATCCAAGTAGAGTGCCCCAGGGGAGGTGCCACTAGGCTTTATCCCGACCCTATAAAGAAGAAGCCTATATTCCTGTGGCTAACTCAAGGAGAAAGCGTGCACTTACATCTATGAGTGGTGTATCCACGGTGGTCACTGTCGCATAGAGAACACCAACCATCCTAAGGTGCGATGTCGATCGGTATAGGAAGAAGGCATGTAGACTTATATCTCCCAAAGCTAATCATCGAATAGTCTATCGTCGCCGTAGTGCTATTTGACCCAAGGCGCCCATCTCATTAACAGCTGCTTGGAAGAATGCATATCATACTTGCTTCTTCCAAAGCAAAAAATAACTGCTTGGGTGACCCATTGTTGGCACAAGTCGACCCAACCTAAGGGCGACTACTAAGTAGGGAGTCACTTTGGTGTTTGTTTTCAATTATGTGCATGGGGACACCAGTGAAATATATATACTTGAGATGATCAAGTATGATATCAAGGAATGGTGCACTATCTCAAAAGATAGAAATCACCACCCTACAATGGACTTAATCACTTAATAAGGACTCCTAAGGCATGATGGGTCTTCGAATATACCAGAGATTTTTTTCTTACTTTACATAGATGAATAAAGTTTGATTTATTTAAATCGGATTCTAAAGTTCCTTATGGGGGCAAGACCCCATAGTTAATTACATCATAAGAAAGGTGAGTTTCTTATAAATACTCTCGATTAAAGTAGGCAATTATTGTCTCTCAAGATTTCAAAGATAAGGCTATCAATAAATTCACTATGTTTGAAAGATTAATCAGAATAGATAAAAAATGAGAGACTTATTATCGAATCCAAAGGGAGATGAGTAGGGAATGCTCATGATACTAGAAAACCTAGTGATAATTCCAATCTATCATATGGTTGGGCTTTATATGTTTGAAATTGAATTGAGAATTATGTATTTGAGTTGAAATTTATTAGAAAGTTTGGACTTATATTCTCACAACACAAGGTTGTGGAAATGCCTAAGAGGTGAGGACTTATGCTTGTAGCCCAAAGGGAAATAACAATCTCAGATCCTAAATATAGGGAGCTATGGCGAGGGCTAAAGCACATTCTAAATCTAAGCGAAGATGGATATATGGTTTACCTCTACAAGAGAGGATAAACCACTCGACTGTTGGACTTATAACCGCCTGGAGTGGCAGCCAGCTAACTCCTTCTATGATTTAAAACTATGTGGTCAAGTCATATATTTTGCAAGATGGTTAGGTTGTTTTTTAATTTAGAAAGAGACTAGAGTCCTTAAACTCACTCGAGAGACTAGAGCATGATTGGTATGAGTAATGACTTAGTCAATGAAAATTTTATCAATTTTATTTGATTTTGACACTTCATTTTGACAAAAGGCCATCAGATTTTTATATGTATAAATGCATGATGAAATAAGGTTATTGGCTAAATTAGAAGGAAAGAGATGTTTTCCACCACATAGGAGACCTCAAAGGTCAAGTCTTTCCTATCGCAAGGATGGAAACTCTCTAAGCAAAAGAAACAAGATGACATGCATGATATTAAGCATACACCATCTAGCTAAGGTGTTGCTAAATCTTTCTCTTGATTTAATGCTTAGGCTTTATGTGAGGTTATGAGTCATTTATAAAATTTAGTTATAAGTTGTAGTTGGGGTAGAAAATTTATTTTTCCTTAAGAGTCTATAGATCTAAGACACATTAAATAACCATATATGAAGAAACTAGAAAAGACATGCCATTTCTAGTAAACAAAACATCAAATAATTTATAAACCCAATGTAAAAGAATACAAAGTGTGGTCAGTGCAGAAAGAGAAATGGGTAGGTGAGCTCTACCCTTATACAACTCAGTATATGAAAGAATAATTACAATTATAAATAAATGAATGCTATGGGGGTTCTTCTTATTTTATTTCTTCATATCTCCTCCATTTTTTCATTTGGGTTTGCTTGCTCCAAAGGCATCATGAGGCCTCCCAGACAAAGCCTTCTAGTCTCAGCTCTAATCCCCCATAACACTAATCCTAATTTCTAATGCACAATTACATTAAAAATAAGAAAAAGAAATCTAATTATACCTACAAAATAAGTATTAGCTAAACACACCATACAACCCAAGTAGTTATATGTATTATTTAGACTTAGCACCATACACATGGGTAACCAAGTCCACTCTTTTAGATTATGCTTGGGTTAAGCAACCTATAAAAGAGAGCATTTATATTTATTTTAAGCACCCCTTAAGCACAATCTAAAATATAATTACGCTAATCATGACCTAATATCCAATCTATAAAATATACACCCTAATATCTAGTCTACAATAATACATCATAAAACTAAACATACATCAAACCATGCATCGTCCTAACTTAAGGCTAAAAGTGGTGACTTAATCTAAGGTGTGTATGCCTTAACTAGGCTTTATTACAATTTTCTAAAAAAGGATTTAATTATTAAGGATGATTTCACTTTAAGTGGCTTAATTGATTTGTAAGTTTTACTTAATGTTTTCTTTTATTTCACATGGTTTACACTTAACAACTAAGTATTATAAAGAGAACAAAAGAGAAGACCACCCTCCTTTATCCCTACCTTAAGCCACATCTAAAACATATTAATTAATTAATTCTCTTTAATGAATTACTTATTACATAGTTTAATTCATCCTAAGTTTAGGTTCACTTTAAATAATCTCATTCAATAAGAAAGACATCTTAAGATTAATTGGAGTTAATTTCTATCACACAACACATGATTGTTCATTTCTTTCCATCATATGTAGCATGCATATGATTAAGTCTTAAACATATCTATGCATACAATATATTTTTGGCACACTTAAATGCAAGATGCATGAATGATTTTTATAGAAAAAGAGGATTCTCATTCATTAGCTAAATACACATTCAAATAAATGTATGAAAGTTCTAAGTAAGTACTTCACCATTGTTTGATTAGGAGAACGAGGTAGGAACCTCCTTGGGGCTACTTAAAGCTATGCATCCCCAAGTGTCCAGATAGATATATCCGTTATTCTTAAATACATGTGGATGTATAAATAACTATAAGAATGAAAATCATGCAAAAAATATATTTTTATTTTGAATTATGCATATGGAATAAGGTGATGTTTTTATTCATTAGCCAAATGCACACACAAGTGTATAAAAGTTATAAGCAAATATTTTTGCCATTGTTTGACCAGGGGAAGGGCTACTTAAAGTCGTGCATCCCCAGGTGTCCAGACTAGATATACTCGTTATTCTTAAATACTCATGAGTGTACAAACAACTATAAGAATGTAAACCATGCAAGAATTATATTTTGATTTATTTATACATGTGAGCTAAAATTCCATCTAAATTCTAACATAGATATACATAAGAATACATCCAGGCAAGTGTTGTGTCCTTTTTTAATGAACTATACATTTGATAATATTCATATCTTTAAGTAAATTCATGAAGATTAAAGAAAAGAGAACTTCATATCACATGTTCTAAGTTGTAAGCACAATACTATAAATACTCATATGTTATGTTATAGTTGATTTATATACTTTTAAAATAATTTTTATATTTAATAGTGATAATAGCCATATATTTTAATTTAAGCCAACATATGCAACTTGACATAAAGGAAATCATTTCGTTTAATTAAATTTTGAAAAGGATGAATGCATGATTACAAGTGGCATACAACATTTAATATAATTGTAGAGAAATAAAGGAATATAAGCACATAATTTCATTCAATCCAATTAATTCCTGACGATCATATTAAATAAGATCATTTAAAACAAACCAAAGTTCTTAATGCCATTTTTTTAATTTCATGTTTGATTTGATTTAGTAAATTAATTTGTATTAATCAATTATGAGTAATATGATATGCAAAATTAAATTGAAAGCAAAATTATGATTTATTTTTGAAATTGAGAAATTTATGCAAATTAGTAAATCATTAATTAATGTAAGGAACTCACTTAATTACATGATTTTCTCACACATGTGAGCTAACCATAATTTCATTTAGATCTCTTTAGGTTATTGAATACGCAAACAACTACCCAAGGATTAATTAGGGAAATCAAATTTAATTAAAATTTTAATTTAATTGATCAAAAGATTAATCCATTAATTCTTTTTTCTCTTAATTATTAAATTTGATTATCTTTTGAAAATGAGATGAAATTAAGGGAAGAAGGTTGGAAAAGAGGTCCCTAACTCCATAAGCTATCCATTTAATTAAGCATGAATTCATATAATTTCAGTTTTAATTTTTAGCCAATTAAGTTATTGATTATTAATTAATTAGCATTTTGGTTGGAAAGAGATGGAAAATTAGGGAAAGATTGAGAGAAGCCCTAATCTAATTCTTTAAGCCTCCTTACTATTAAGGAATCCAAATAACTAATTAATTAATGTTCACATACTTAATTATCACTTAATTAAGTTAAGAAGGTAATTAAGGCTTAATCAATTCTCGATTAAGCAACCAATAAATAGAGGATGTAGGTCATCCCCTAAACATCCTTAGAAAGTTTGAAATCAATTAGATGAATTAAGGAATAATTAAGCTAATTAAGATTTTAATTAAATCTTAATTAAGCTAAAATTACTATATAAAATTAATTAAGGATAATTTTAATGGATCCCTCTCTGAAATACCTTTAAAACGAGCCCTCTTTTATATTTTTTAGATTTTTCTATAATTAGTTATAAATTTTGAAAGTTTTAGCATTAAAAAAGATTAATTAACCCTAATTAAAGCCCTAATCCCGTTGGCACCACATGGCATGCTGATGTGGCATGCTTTCCATGTGGCACTGTGGATTGGTTATTTAAGTTATCACATCATGGTACCGGACCGATGGGATCTTTCTGAGCCATCAAATCTAAGATTGGATGACCACAATCAAACCCACAGTTGAGTAGGATTAATTCGATTGTTCTAGCGTGATTTGATCAGGACCATTCATTCCAATCATGTAGAATGGACAGTCTGTGATCAGTCTCCTCCCGAGTGGTGAAAGATGGAGACCATCCATTGTTCATCGCTCGATCAGAGCTCACCCGAGCTTGAATGGAGATCAAATCGATCCCACACCATCAGGGAAGCAAAACGAAGAGATCTAATGGTGGAAATCTCACGACATGCAACTTTCTTCAAAAAGCTCCAAACAATTTTAAGCTAAAGGTCAATTTCACCTCTCACCGGAGCTTAGGGATTTAATGATTGAAGCTTTGTTTAGTAAAAATAAAGTCTTATTGAGCAGCACGAGCTTTGATTTTAGGTTGATTGCTCAGAAGACCAAGGAACTTGATAGAAGTGGTCGACTTTGATCGAACTCCACCCTCTGGTAGTCATGAAGCTTGGGGGATGATTCATTTTTGCTCGTTTGGCTCCAAGGATGATGTGTGCAAAGTTAATTGCACTTTGATGGAGGTTTGAGCAAATGGCAATCAGATTGGGGCTCCCCTATTTTAGTTTTGTAAAATTGATATAGGAAGAATTGGGAGCTCAAAACCTTGAAATCAGAGACTTGAATCAAGAGAAGAGGAATAGGAGGTATCGCCATTCCTTAGATTTGATTTGTTTGGCCATTTTAATCAAATGGCTATCATGGGGAGCTCAATTTGGGCAGGTGTGATGAAATTTTTTATCTTCATTCTTCATCTATCTTTTTGAGGAAAAATAAATGAAAAACAAAAATAATAACTTCTTATGTTGGACACCACGTAGATCTACAGATGTTCTCATTAGGGTCATCGGGTATAACATTGAGGAATGATGTACTATCTCGAGAGATAGAAGTCACCATCCTACAATGGACCTAATCACCTTAATAAGAACTCCTAAGGACAATGGGTCTTTGAATGTACCAGAGATTGTTCGTCTACTTTGCATGGAAAAGTAAAGAAAGATTTATTTTAAACCGGGTTTGTTAAGTTCCCATAGTTAATTACATCCTAAGGAATAAGGAATAAGATTCCTTAAGAATACTCTCGATTAAGGTAAATGATCATTGTCTCCAAAGATTTCAAAGATATGACTATCAATCAATTGGTTTATTTTTAGAAGATCAAGTGGGATCATCAAGGAGGGAGTTATTATTGAAACTAAAGGAAGATAAGTAGGGGATGCTTATGATACTATAAAGCCTAGTAAGCATCCCTAACTATCCTATGATTGGGCTTTATATTTTTGAAATTGAAGTGATTTATTTATTTGAGTTGAATTTTTATTAGAAATCTAGGGCTTACAATTCCATAACACAAGATCATGAAAATGCCTAAGAGGTGAGGATTTATGCTCGTAACCTGCAAATGGAAGTAGGAACCTTTGAACTTAAATCTAGGGAGCTTTGGTGAGGGCCAAAGGAAGACCTATATCTAAGGTGAAAATGGGTATATGGTTTACCTCCACAAGAGAGGATAAACCACCCATTGGACTTACAACAGTGGGGTGGCAACTAACTCCTCCTATGATTTTAAATATATGTAGGCAAGTCTTGTACTTTTGCAAGATAGCTAAGCTGTTGTTTATTTAGAAAGAGATTAAGTCCTTAAACACACTCCTTAAGAGACTAGATCATGTAGGGTATGATTAATTACTTAAATATAATGCAAATTTTTTATATTTTATTTTCATTTTGGACAATTGATTTGCCCAGTATGGGATTAATATGCTTAATGCATAAATTGGATTATGGGCCAAATCAGCAAAAGGAGGTGAATTTTCACCATGGCTCTCAAAGTCAAGCCAAGTTCCCTGGCAAAGGTGGAAGCCCTCCATAAGCAAGAGTGAAGCAAGATGCTTTTTTTATGCATGATGTAAAAACATATAACATCCAGCTAAAGGGTTGCTAAATCTTTTATCTTTTTTTATAACCTAGGTTTTAGGTGAGATAATGAGTTTTTAATTTTTAGTTTTGAGTTGATTAATTAGATATAAAATTTATTTTAGTAAGAGCCTAGTTGCATCCATGCCATTCATTAAAGCAAGAAAGAAACTAGAAAAACATGTCATCTTAATGTACAGGCTAAACAACCAACAAAAAATTTACAAAGCTAGTGTAAAGAATAAAGGCCTTTGTGGTTGGATCCACCACACAAACCTAAAAGAAATTGGGTAAAGCTACCCTTATACTCTGATTACAAATGAATTAATTACAATAAAAAAAGGAATTCATGTTATGGGGTCTTCATTCTTCATTTCTTCTTTTCTTTCTTTTTTTTTTTTTTTGATGTGGTTGTTTTCAAAGGCTTCACATGGTGCATAAGACATAGTCTTATGACCAATGTTTATCCTAATCCCCCATAATATTCATTCCAAATCCTAATTACAAAATTACATGAAAATGGGAAAAGGAAATCTAGCTAAAACTTATAAAATAGAGAGCTAAACAAAACAAACACAATCCCAAGCATGTATATGAATTAATTGGACTTAGCACCCCATATATGGGTAACCAAGTCCACCGTCCATTTTGGATTATGCTTAGGGGTATAAGAAACTTGCACAAGCATTTATATTTTTATTACGCTTAACAATAATTCCCCAGAAAATGACTAGACTAAGATCACCCTATTCATCTATGCACATGCACTAACATCCAGACTAAAATATTACATCACAAAATAAAATCAAGCATCAAACCATGCATAACATAGAGCTTGAAATGGTGACTTAACATAATGTGTGTGTCATTTTAGGCTTATGTGGCATGTCTAGAGGCTTTGGTTAGAGTTTTCTAAGTGTGAAGGGTTCAACTTAGAGGGTGGTTTCATTTAAGTGATTTAGTTGATTTGTTAATTTTATTTGATCATTTTTTTTTTGGGTTAAATGAACCTACACTTAATTACTAAGTGTTGTAAAGAGAGGAAAAGAGAAGAGAACTTCTCTTTCCAACCCACCTTAAGTAATTTCTAAGATAGATTCATTAATGATTTTTGTTTAGTGAATATTTTTTATGTGTTTTAATTAATCCTAAATTTAAATTTTCTCTAAATAAATTTATTCAAATAAGAAAGGCATTTTAAGATTAATTAAAGTGAATTACTATCACAAAACACACGATCATTTATTTCCTTCCAACATGTGTATCATGTACAAGGATAAATCCTAAGCATATATATATATATATGCATATATATATATATACATATATATATATATACATATATATATATATAAATATTTAGCACACCTTAATGATGAATGCTAAGGGATGTTGCTTAAGAAAATGCATAATTTTGTTAAGTAGAAAAGATGAACTCTTTTATCCATAATCAAATGCACATTTACATTTATGACATAAGTGAGTAAGGGGCCATTATTTTCTACCAAGGGTATAAGGTACAAGACCTTCTTAGGGCTACTTAAATCACAATCGGGATGTCCAACTAATATACCACTTTTCTTAAATACATGTGCATGTACAAAAGAAATGAATGTAAAAGAGTCATGCAAAAGATTTTCATGTTTGATTTGGTTATGCAATTTACATGTGTAAATGTCGATCCTTCTTAAATGATAAAATGAATAGGAATGGATTTAAGCAAGTGTTGCATTCTTTTCAAATGAACTATACGCTTTGCAAATCCTATTCAAAACTATGTTAAAACAGATAAGGAAAGTCAGATCATGCATCTTATGTTATACTCACAAACAAGCTTATAAGTAATTATAAGTAGCATACCTTTCATTTGTAATGTTTGATTTATAAGTTTTGAAAATAATTTTGGATTTAGTGTGATAATAGCCATTCATATTCTTACTTTAGCCAAAACATGCAATTTGACATAATGGAAACATTTCATTTATTTTATTTTTCAAAAGACATGAATGCATGATTTCATATGACAAATAACATTTAACATGCTATGAAAGAAATAAAGTGATGTTAGCATGTAACTTCATTCACCCTAATTAATTCCTAAAGACAATCCTATAAAATAAGATCATTTAAAGTGAATCAAAGTTGTTAAAGAAAATTTTGTTTTAATTTTGAGTTTGATTTGATTTTAGAAAATGTGAAAAGGTTTGCTGGTCATAACCCATCTCCCACATGTGTGTGTTATTTTAATTTAATTTTTTTAGAGCCATTAGATTGATTTTATATTTTGCTTAGGTTAATGTGTATATTAAGTTTATTAATTACCCCTACACCTCTTTAACATAATTAACCTTACAATTATGAGCCAACATATGATATGCAATCATATTGAATTTAAATTAGCAATGCACCTAAGAAAGAAAGGTGCATAATGCATTTGGCTCATAATTACTGATTAATTAAGCTAAAGGACTTTCATTAAGTACTTTCATAACCCTTCCCAACATGTAGGTTGGTTTTGATTTTTTTAAGCTAGCTTTTGAACACCTAAGGATCTACCCAAGAAATGATTGATTAATTTCAGATTAGTTTTAAAAATTTGATTAAGCTAATTAAGAAGATCATTAGTAGATTAATCCTTAATTATATTTGGATTAAGGTAGAAAGGGGTTTAGGGAATAGCTTAAAGAAAATATCCCAAAATTATTTCATAAACTTCCTGTTCACTTAAATAATGTTTAATTATATTAGTTAAATGATTAAACCACTATTCACATGCTTAATTACACTTACTTATATTAAGAGAATGATTAGAGATTCATTAATTGATTTCTCTAATTAACTCATTAATAGATTCCAAAAAAATTAGGGGAGGTAGAGGTCATCCCACTAGATATGCCTGAGAAGTTTGGAATTAATTAATGAAATGATTAAGGAGTAATTATGGTTATAAAGATTTTAAATAAACCCTAATTAAGGAAAATTAACTATTCAAAATCAATTAGAAATAATTTTATATTATTCTTCATTGAATTAACTTTAAAATGAGTCCTCGCTTATATTTTTTTGATTTTTTACATTTAATTATGTATTTTTGAAGTTTTAGTGATTAGGTCATTAAATCCCTTAAATATATAACTAATCCTTGCCATGTGGACCGATGCGCGTGACATGCACTTTCCACATGGCATGGTGGGATTGGTTATTTAAGTAGTCAAATCAAATGCCGTCGCTTTCGCATTTTCCGCGTCGTCAAAGATCGGGGCCGGTGATTCCCGTGGTTTCTAAAGGATTAATCACTAGATTTAAATGGATTAATCAGGACCATCCATCCAATACACGCGGGATGGATGATCCATGATTCATCCCCAGACGGTCCTCCATGGCTCGAGCTCACTTAAGTCACTCCAAATTTATAACCACCATGAATACTTTTAAAATCTTCTACCACTTTAACATGTCCATTTAAATCTTCTCCAATAAATATTTTTCTTCAAGAGGTATCTTTTGTATTAATCCTTCTAAATCATTCCAAAATTTTTCTTTTGAGCTTACATCCAAAACTTGAGGAGCATAAACACTTATAACATTGATAATCTTTAAAGCTATAATTCTATCTCCACTTATTAATATTTATAACATTATCCTTCAAACTTTTATCTATAATCACACTACACCATTTCTAGTTTGACTTCTACCTGAATACCAAAGTTTAAAACCTAAACAATCAATCTCCTTGGCTTTCTCCCCAACCCATTTAGTTTCTTGAACACATAAAATATTTATCTTTCTATGAACCATAATATCTACTAATTCCATTAATTTACATGTAAGAGTGCCTATATTTCAAGATCCTAACCTAATTCTAGTTTCATGGACTAACTTCTTTGCTCGATCCATAATGTGGGAACCCTTGCTTATTTACTGAGTGCCGGTGCCTTGCACATTTTTCCTTTGTATTCAAGCCATCGCATGTTGCTTCCGGGATACAAGGATTAACACAATGATTTAAAGGATTCATGTCATGATTATTTCGACAAGTTTTCGGCTATCAACTACCAACCCTCCACTTTTTTTACATCCGGACTTGGAGACAATGGTAGTGTTTGTATAATCATTCAAAATTTGTAGTTCTTTCAATTGAATTATTTATACATGTGAGCTAAAGTTGAAAAGAGATGTTCATTCCTTAGCTAAATGTATATACAAGTGTATAAAAGTTTTAAGCGGATACTTCAACATTATTAAATGGCATTGAGGTAAAGACCACGTTGGGGCTACTTAAAGCCTTGCATCCGAATGTTTAGACTAGATATACCCATTATTCTTGAATACACATGAATGTACAAGTGACTACAAGAATAGAAAATCATGCAAAAGTTATATTTCTTTCAATTGAATTATTTATACATGTGAGCTAAAGTTGAAAAAGAGATTTTCATTCATTAGCCAAATGCACATACAAGTGTATACAAGTTTTAAGAAGATACTTCACCATTGTTATACCAGGGGAGTGAGGTAAAGACCTCCTTGGGGCTACATAAAGCCTTGCATCCCCGGAATGTCTAGACAAGATATATCCACTATTCTTAAATACACATGAATGCACAAGTGACTTCAAGAATGGAAAATCATGCAAAGTTATATTTCTTTCAATTGAATTATTTATACATCTAAGCTAAAGTTCTATCTAAATTATAACATAGAAATACATTGGACTGAATTCAAACAAATGTTGTGTCCTTTTCAAATGGACTATATACTTGTTAACATTCAAACTTTATGTAAACTCATATAGACTAAAGAAAGAGAACTCCATATCATATGTTCTAAGTCGTAGACACATGCAAGCTTATTAATATTTATAACTATTATCACTCCAAATATTGTAGTTGACTTATAAACTTTTTTGAAAATAACTTTGATTTAATAGTGATAATAGACTTATATTAATTAAAATCAACACATGCAAGCTTGACATAAAGGGAATCATTTGATTTAGGTAATTTTGCAAAAGATGAATGCATGAATTAAATGACATAAAACATTTAATATGAATGGAGAGGAATAACTAAACATAAACACATGATTTCATTCAATTAAGTTAATTCCTAAGGACAATCATATCAAATAAAAACATTTCAAGCCAACCAAAGTTTTTTATGTCACTTTTAACTTTTATGTTTTTATTTGATTTAATGAAATGAAAGAAAGTTTGTTGATCCTAACCCATTCCCATGTTTGGGTATTGATTTGGTATAATAAAATGTAATTAAGTGGATTTTATTGATTACTTAGGTTGTAATATGCATTAAATCCACTAATTAACCCTTATCTATGTTACCTTAAAGTTATTGATTAAATAGTTATGAGCCAAATTGATATGCATGGAAAATAACTTACAATGATCCTAAGTGAAAGGCCTAATGCAATTAGCTCACAATTATTGATTAATTAGATTAAGAAACTTAATTAATTACTTTTATGATTTTCCAACACATATGGGTAAATCATAATTTCATTAACTTTCATTAAGCTTTTAAGCACCTAAAGATCTACCCATGAATTAATTAATGAAGATCGCTATGATTCCAATTTTAATTTGATTAATGAAATAATTAATTAATTAATCAATTTCTCTTACTTAATTTGCCAAATGAAATGGATTTAAGGAATGTTGGGAAAGAGGTCCCAATCATATTCCATAAATCGAATCTTTTAATGAAATAAATTATATGAAATAATTAGGAAAGAAGTCCTAATCATTTTACTCCAATATTTTATATGAATAACTAATCAAATAAAGCTTAGTCAATTATAATTAATAGTTAAATTAATTATAATTAAGGATATGTCTCATAAATAAATTTTCTTTTTGACTTTTAAGATCAACAAATAACAATTAGTGATTTAATTGATTTTTATAATTGGCAATAATAAATTGTGTTCAAACAACTTTTTATATTTGATTATAATATTTATAATGATATTGGTTTAGTTAATTTTTTTATACAATGTTTTGCTTAAATTTTATGTTAATTTAATTTATAAATTTTTTTTTGGAATTTGTTTGATCACATATTATTTCTTTCTTTTTTAATTCTAAAGATTGATTAACTCCTTTTAGATCCAATTAAATTTAATAATAAATAAAATATTGGATTAATCATGATCATTCGATAAAAGATCAAATGGAACACGAGTTAATCATGGCTTGATAGGTGAATCAAATCACTACACCATTTGGCCTAATCAAAACTATTCACTTCAAACACATAGAATGAATAGTCTTACTTTTGTCTCTAAACTCTTGCTAAAAGGATTAAAAAGTAAAGTGCACGGGCTCTGAAGGTTGGATCCTAATGACGCTTACATTCAACATATCAAACATGAGATCGCTAAGGCTTTCTAAGCATTTAATAATTATACCTCATCGGAGCGAATGTCCAGTGGATTCTAACCAAGAGGTGGCTTCATTTGGAAGAAACAAAGCCTTATTGAGGTGCTTGTTGGGTTAGATCAATATTTCAGCATTCTTTTTATTTGCTCCTATGGTTCCCTTCCTCCACACTTGCTCATAGACACTTAGCTTTAGGCATCCTACTGGAAGAGGCAAATCCAAATTCTTGACTTTTTTGAATGTTCTTAGAACAATCTTATCCACATATATAGTCCCATTCAGATGATCAAACTCATGATGTAATATGCGAGCCATCAATCCAGAAGTAGAAATTTTGATAGGTTGACTAAAACGATCATGACCTGTCAACTCCACCTGTAGATGTCGCTCTACCATAACTCTAAATCCATCAATGCTCACACATCTTTCAAAGAATAAAGCAAGTTTGCTTCCCTTCTTCTGAAGCTTTGGATTAATTATTACCAACAGATCAAAAGGTTGATGGCCTTGTGCGCTTTCACTCTTAGAGTGTAGCTAATGTATTCTATGTTTCTTCAAGAATAATAATCTCCACCTAGATTATATATACGATGTGTTAGGGCATTGAGAACAATAGGTTCAAAAGCCTCTAGAAGTTGAGCATACCACTATGGATCATTAAAGAACCTTCTAGGAGCTACCAATAGTGCCTTTGATTTAGAATTTTTGTATAGATCATTGAGGATGGCTTTCAGTGAAATTAAATCCCAAGCATACTATTCTACATCAATACTTGCACCTATTCCATTATCACTTAACTCATTTCCCTCAAAGGAATACTAATCTATGGAGTAGTGAGGCTAACTTGCCAGGGGCCTTCCGCATGACCTCAATCATGTCATCTATGATCTTGGATCTTCTCCAAATTGATCTCCTCCATTGAGACCTCACTGGGCTCGTGGAGGACCAAATCCTTGAAAATTTCAAGTAGGGATTGTTTCTTCACACTAAATCTAGAGAACCATCCACTAGAGACCTTCGAAGGGGCTCTTTTGCAACCAGCAATGCAATGGGAGAAGCGCTGAAGAATGAGACCGATGCTTGGGGCTGGAAAGTCATAGTCTTTATGAAAGAGGATGGAGTCATAGAGAGAGTTCACGTGGCTAGCTATGTGAGTGGCATGGTTGGGTAGATCAATAGAAAATTCATGGGATGTATCATGTGCTTTCAGTAGGTAGCCAGATTTATGGGGGCTAGTTGGGATCAAGGAAGTCTCAATCGATACCTACATGCTTCTGTGTCTCGATTTTGGAGAAAGTGAGGGAAGAGAGGTCACTCTGGAGGGAGAAGGAGGCATGGATGATGCTTGGTCGGTTAGGCTTCACTTTAGAGAGATGGGCGTGAGGTGAGTTCACTGCTCTGTGTCCTGGGAGAGGTGCTTGGAGAGATTTTTTATTTTTTATTTTTTAGGCCAACTGGGATGGGAGGAGAGCTCTTAAGTGAAGTAGGAATGAGAGGGCTTCACTTCTCTTGCTTGAAGGAGATGAGAAAAAAAGATGGGGCCTCATTTTTTTAGTGTGTGTGTTTTTGGTCGAGAGAGAGAGAGAGAGAGAGAGAGAGAGAGAGAGAGAGAGAAACTTTGTCCAACATGCCTCAACTTCTCCCACATTCCCTCTTTTTATTTTTATTTTTGAGTTTTTTATGTGTTGTCATGACCACATAAATTAGCAAGGAGTAGGTCATTTAATAGTTTTGTCTTTTTCATATTTTTTTTAAAATTTAGTGAAACCAGATTTTCTTTAAATAAATGATTTCAAAAGTTTTACATAATTTTAATAACTTTAGTAAATAATTGAATGAAAATTTATAAGTTATGTGTATAAAATAAGATAATTTTAATTATGATTAATAGTTGTTGATAATATGGCTTCATAAATTTATAAATTAATTATTTTTTATTTAACGATTAATATATTATATATATAACATTTATTTTTAGTTTTTATTTTGATTAAATTCTGAATAAATTTCCATTGATGTTTAGAATTGGTTTAATCTCTCTCTCTCTCTCTCTCTCTCTCTCTCTCTCTCTCTCTCTCTCTCTCTCTTTGGTAGTTCATTTTAGGTTTCAAATGGATTGTATGTTAAATTATGTTATTATCATATATATATATATATATATATATATATATATATATATATATATATATATATTTGTGACTTAACATTCAAATCATGATTTGATTTAATTTAGGCTTAAACTTGACTAAAATGGTATTTGATTTTGAATTCTAATATGAATGATTTACTAGATGGTTTTGATTGTGATTTTAGGAAGAGCATGGAATGATGATTGAAGGAATGATTGATTTTAGTTAGAACTTGGCTAAGTCCATGAAATTGGCTTAAGGGTTGGAATTTGGATTTGATTTGATTTGGATTTAGGCTTGGATCATGATTTGAACTTGAGTTTGAGTTTTAATTTTATAAATTGATTGAAGGGTTGAATTTATCTTTGAGAAAATCAATTGAATTTGGATTGATTTTTATTTGGCTAAGGCTAGTCCATAAGATAAATCATAGGGCTTAGGAAGGATAATGATTTTGGATTCAATCATGGGCTTCAGTAATTTAATTTGGAGTGGAATTTGGTTTTATATTTGAATTGAATTTGAGGTTTGGTTTGAGAAGGTGAACATAGGTCAAATTTAGGCTATAGAGTAGGTGAGTCTTCTTAATCCCATAGCCTAATCCTAACCTGATTTTTTTAAGTCTCTAAGTTTAGGTTAAGTGTTCACCTATTCACTAGAAGTGCCTTATGACTAAGGAAGTCTTACTATCTAGATGATCCCTAGGTCTAAGAAGAGGAGGTTAAGTGTTCACCTATTCACTAGAAGTGAGGTTAATATTAATATGTTGAATCTACATGTTCTGAAATCTAAAAGGAGAGAAATTCTTTAATCTATTATAATTATTTTTAAGAGAAACCAAAAGAAGAGCATGATCAGATAAGGTTCTGCTTAAATAATCTATAAAAGTAATAGGCCATTGAGTAATCCAATGAGTATTAAAATCTAGTCCAACCTTTTCCAAAGTTTAGAGTTTTCCAAGTATAATTAGAACCTTTAAAACCAATATTATTCAAATTACAATCAAGGATCTTCTTGGAAAATTATTCCATGGAATGAATATTAGGAGAGCAACCACCACTTCATTCAAAATAGAACAAAATAGTGTTGAAATCACCACCAACAAACCAGGTGGCAAAATTAGTTAAGTTATCCCAAAGAAGATTTCTACCGATAATTACAAGATGCATAAACAAAAGAGCCCAAAACACAATAACCACCATAAGAGATTTGAGCATTGACAACTTGATGAAAATCATCAAGAATAGAAATGTCTA
The DNA here is from genome assembly GCA_021442155.1 of Cymbidium sinense. Classification (NCBI taxonomy): domain Eukaryota; kingdom Viridiplantae; phylum Streptophyta; class Magnoliopsida; order Asparagales; family Orchidaceae; genus Cymbidium; species Cymbidium sinense. Next base: position 32,964,928 of record CM038227.1, read on the forward strand.
TAAAGTTATTTTAAAAACACCAAATATTATTACTAACATTAGAGAAATATTTATTGAAATCGATCATTCTAGCAACATGGTTAATTTCATTAACATGAATAAGTGGCTCAAGAATAATAAGTAAGAAAACATTATGGATATGACAAAGATTTCTAATACGGTTTTAAGTAGAGAGGGTATCAATCCCTCTAACATTCAAAATTAAAAATTAAACAAAAGAAAAGAAAAGGGGGTGGAGTAAATGTTAATTGAGAGAAGAAAGGAGGAGGCGGCGCCTTTAGTGTTTCTTAGCAATTTGGGTGGAAAATTTTTAACATTATTTTCCCTTTCGAATATAAAGTTTGGAAGCCATTTTATTTTCCCATTAAATCATCATCCGAAAAAGATTTAGCAACATTAGTCATAGATTTAGAAGAAATCTCCTGATGAGAAGTGAATTCTCTTTCTTCCAAGACACTAGAATTTATTAAAGATAAATGAACTTTGAGAATAATAAGAGAGGAGCGAAATTTATTTATTAAGAAGGAAAGTAGGAACACCAAACCCTTCCTCATCATTAACCAAATTATTAGATAAAAGCAAATCTTTTGAGAACCTAAATCATCTTAAATTTGGAATATGGATTTAGGTTTATCAACCTGATTATCATGAGGTATTAAAACCATATTCTCTACTGAATTAGAATGATGGATAGTATTAAATTCCTCATTTATGTTCTCCATTAAAGCTTCATTTTTATATATCAAAGTCAGTAAAGATGCAAGGATTGAATCGGAAGAAACAAAATCCTCATTCAAAAGTTTATGAAAGCTATTATTGTTCACATTAGAAGCCTTTAATTGTCGGAAGAAGTGAAAGGAAAATCAACCTTATTTGGAACATTCAAAGAATCCTTTTTTCCAAAGTAGTTTGTTAATATTTAACAATGGTCATGGATTAGGAACAAAGTTTCCTTAATAGGGATTTTCTTTTTTGGTGAGAATGAAGAATGAAACATTCAATTATCATGCGTGGATTTTGCGGTGAGAACAAAAGACATGGAAATTTCAAAATTTGATTCTTTGCATGTAACCATAATTTTAGATCCCTACATTTCTTTGGGGTGTTTCTTGGTAATGTCCAATTCAACAAGGATTCTAGCCACTAAGGATGAGATTTTGTAATCGTCTAATCAATTTGAAACAACACCACATAAAGCACCCATAACAAAAGGAATTGATAGTTAATGAAATGGACTCATATTGGGAGAGAAATCAAACCAGAATGATTAGGTATTATTAGGGTTTAGGGTTTAGGGTTAGGGTTTAGTGTTTATGTTTTAGGGTTTAGGCTTCAAGGTTTAGGGTTTTTAGGTTTTAGGGGTTAGGGTTAGTGTATGGTTTAGGGTTAAATTAGGGTTTAGGGTTTACTGTTTAGGTTTTAGGTTTTAGTGTTTAGGGTTTACGATTTAGGGTTTAGGGTTTAGGTTTAGGGTTAAGGGTTTAAGGTTTAGGGTTTTTTAGCATTTAGTGTTTAAGGTTTAAGGTTTAGGGTTGTAGGTTTTTTTTAGTTTAGTTTAGGTTTAGGTTTAGGGTTTAGGGTTTAGGTTTAGAGTTGGTTTAGATTTAGGGTTTAAGATTTAGTATTTGTTCAGTTTTAGGGTTTAGGGTTTGGGGTTTAAGGTTTTTTATTTTTTTATTTTTTATTATTTATTTTATTTTTATCAATTAAGTAAATTAATAGGTTTAGGTTTATTTTGTTTACTTAGTTTATTTTTTTATTTTAGTTTTTTTTATTTTTTATTTTTATTTAGGTTTATTTTTATTTTTATTTAATTTAGTTTATTTATTTTAGGTTTATTTTTTTAGGAATTTTATTTTATTTTATTTTTTTAGGTTTAGGTTTTGGTTTTGGTTTTGGCTTTTTTTTTCAGTTTTATTTTTATTTTATTTTTTAGATTTTATTTTTTATTTTTAGATTTAGGTTTAGGTTTTTATTTTATTTGTTAAAGTTTATTTTATTTTTATTTTATTTTGGTTTTTTATTTTTAGGTTTATTTTATTTTTTATTTTAGTATAAGTTTTATTTTATTTATTTTAATTTAGTTTTTATTTATTTATTTAGTTTAGTGTTTATTTATTTTATTTTATTTTTATTTTTTTAGGTTTAGGTTTTTATTTTATTTTATTATTTTTATTTTTTTAGGTTTAAGTTTTTTTTTATATTTTGTTTTATATATTTTATTTAGTTTAAGTTTTGGTTTTTAGGTTTTTAGGGTTTAGGGTTTAGGGTTTAGGGTTTAGGGTTGTAGGTTTGTGGACTTAGGGTTTAAGGTTTAAGGTTTAGGATTTTAAGCTTTAAGGTTTAGGGTTTTGGGATTTTTTTTTAATTTTGTTATTTAGGGTTTTGGGTTTAGGGTTTAGAGATTAGGGTTTTTAGGATTTAGGGTTTAAGATTTAGGTTTTAGGTTAAGGGTTTATGGTTTAGGGTTTATGTTTTAGTTTAGAGTTAAGGGTTTAGGGTTTAGGGTTTATGTTTTTTTTTTAACATAGAATAAATTTAGATTCAACATTTCTTCTTTTTGATTTCATCAACCAAGTAAAATACCAAGTTTTCTAAGACACAATGACATAGATAAAAATTAGCACACATAGAGTAAATAAAATTTTAGATAAGTAGAACCGTCTACTATAAAGACAGTTCTATAAGCGAGATGATTGGCCATTCTTTAGTTTTTCTAGTTCCCATCGAACCACCCTCACCTTGAGTAGCGAGGATTGGCCTTCATGTCACGATCTGCCTCAGCCACCACCCCTTCTCCATCGCTCTTCTCTTCTCCATAATGCACCTCGTATCCACTAGCACCTCCAGATCCGAACACCCTGCGATAATCATCGCCTCCTCTCCTTACCTCCAACCATCTAGCGATTGGCTATGTTCTTGCCATCAAGGTTCTACCCATTCTTATGGTTTAGGTTTCAGTTTAAATTTATTAGCATTTAGGGTTTAGGTTTATTTTTTTAATTTATTTAGTTACTTTAAGTTTATGTTTAGGGTTTATGGTTTACGGTTAGGGTTTAGGGATTAGTGTTTAGGGTTTATGATTCAAGGTTTATGGTTTAGGGTTTGGTGTTTTAGGATTTAGGGTTTTAGGGTTTAGAATTTAGAGTTAGGGTTTAGGGTTAAGGTTTAGGGGTTTAGTGTTTAGGATTTAGTTTAGGTTTAGGGTGCTTAGTGTTGAAGAGTTTAGAGTTTAGTTTAGATTTAGGGTTTTAATTTAGTGTTTAGGTTTGTTTAAATTTAGTTTGGTTTAGGAAAGTTGTGTTTTGGGTTTTAGGGTTTAGGGTTGTTTAAGCTTTAGGATTTAAGGTCTAGGGTTTAGGATTTAGGGTTTATATTTTAGTTTTAGGATTTATGTTTTAGTTTAGGGTTTAGGGTTTATGATTTTTTTAAGAGAATAAATTGATTTTTCATTTTAATTTCATCAAGGAAGTAGCTAAGTTTTGTAAATCACAAGAGACAAAATAGATAAAAATGAGCATGCATAGAGCAAATAAAAAAAGATAACTGAACCGCCTATAAAGACAGTTCCATAAGTTTTAAATCGATTTTCATTTTCATATTCTCTAGTTCCCATGAACCTCTCCCACCTCTTGAGTAGCTGGATCCGCCATCAAATCCCCGATCTCTCCCTTCACCACCACCATGGTTATAAACTCCATCTCTCGTCCCGCCTCCACAACTGCCACCTTCATATCCACTAGCACCTCCGTAACCCCACCACCATTAAATGCTTCGCCTCCCTTAGCCTCCATGGCAGATCTAGATTGAGCACACTTGACATTAATGTTTTGTCAAGGTTACCCATTCTTAGAGTGTATGTTTAGGTTTAGGTTTATTAGCTTTGAAGGTTTATCTTTATTTTTTTAGTTATTTTAGGTTTAGATTTAGGGCTTTGGGTTTAGGGTTTAGTGTTACAATTTAGGAATTAGGGTTTATTGTTTTGGGTTTAGGGTTTTGGGTTTAGGATTTTTGGGTTTAAGGTTTTAGTGTTTAGGATTTAGGGGTAAGGTTTAGGGTTTAAGGTTTAGGGTTTAAGGTTTATTATTTAGCATTTTAAGCTTAGTTAGGTTGATTTAGTTTATGGTTTAGATTTAGGTTTTAGAATTTAAGGTTTAGGGTTTAGGTTTAGGTTTGGGTTTAGTTTTATAGTTTAAGGTTGTTTAGGTTTAAGTTCAAGTTTAGGTTTTTAGATTTTAGGTTTAGTATTGTTTAGGGTTGTTGGGTTTAGGGTTTAAGGTTTAGGATTTAGGGTTTAGGGTTGTACAGTTTAGGGTTTAAGGTTTAGTGTTTTAGGGTTTAAGGTTTAGGTTTTAGGGTTTAGGGTTTACGATTTAGGGTTTAGGGTTTAGAGTTAGTTTAGGTTTAGGGTTCAAAACCTAAACTAAACAAAAATAATAATATAAACCTAAGAATAAAAAACCTAAATACAAAAAAAACTAAACATAAAATTAAAAAAAACTTAAAATAAAATAAAATAAAAACTAAATAAAAACCTAAACATAAAAAATAAATAAAAATAAAACCCAAATCTTAAAAAAAATAAAAACTAAACCTAAAATAAAAATAAAATAAACAAAATGAAATAAAGTTAAACCTAAACTAAAATTAAATAAAACCTAAAGCTAAACCAAAAGTAAACTAAACTTAAACCCTAAACTAAATAAAATAAAATAAACAAAAAATAAACCTAAACCTATCCTAAAAAATAAAACCTAAAAAAAAAAAAAAATCTAAAACCTAAACCCTAAACCCTAAACCATAAAAAGCTAAAAACCTAAAACTAAACTAAATAAAACCTAAACCAAGATAAAATGAAAAAATAAAATAAAATAAAACATAAACTAAAACCTAAACCTAAACTTAAACTTAAAAAGAAAATAAAATAAAAAAATGAAAACTAATCTAAAATAAAATAAATAAAAACCTAAACTAAACTAAAAAATAAAAAACCTAAATAAAATAAGAACTAAACCTAAAATAAAAATAAAATAAACCTAAAATAAAATATAATAAAAACTAAATAAAAAACCTAAAAGATAAACCTAATAAAACTTAAAATAAATTAAAATAAACCTAAACACCAAACTAAAAAAAAACTTAAGCTTAAAATAAAAATAAAATAAACCTAAACTAAGATAAAATAAACTAAAATAAATAAAACATAAACCTAAACTAAACTAAAATTAAAAAGCTAAATAAATAAAATAAAATAAACTCAAAATAATCCTAAAAAAAATAATAACTAAAAAACTAAAATATAAAATTAAAACCTACTAAAAATTAAATAAAAACCTAAACCTAAACATAAAAATAAAAAAATAAAACCTATAAAAAAATAAAATAAAAATAGACTAAATTAAAAAATAAACAAAACCCAAACCTAAACCTAAAATAAACTAAAATAAATAAACCTAAAATAAATAAACCTAAATAAAATAATATAAACTTAAATAAAATAAAAAAAATAAAAAGTAAAATAAATAAACTAAATAAACTTAAACTAGCGGTTTACTTAATTTAAAAATAAAATAAAATAAAATAAAACCTAAACCCAAACCCTAAAACCTAACCCTAAACCAAACCCTAAACCTAAACCAAACCTTAAAATAACCCAAGCCTAAAACCTAAACCCTAAAATACAAACCCTATCAAACAAAACCTAAAACCCAAAAACCCCTAAACCTAAACCTAAAACCCTAAAATAAAAATAAACCCAACCATAATCTTAAAATAACCCTAGGCTAAACCCTAAAACCAACCTAAACTAAATAAAACCTAAAAAAAAAATAAATAAAAAAAAACTAAACTTAAATTAAATAAAAAATAAATAAAATAAAACCTAAACTGAAACTAAACCTAAAATAAAAAATAAAATAAAATAAAAAACTAAAATAAAATAAATAAACATAAAAAAATGAAAAATGGATAAACCTAAAGATTAAAACTTAAATAAAATAAAACTAAACATAAAAATAAAACCTAAACCTAAAATAAACCTAAAATAAACAAATAAAATAAAAGAATAAAAAAAAAAACCTACCTGCTAAAAAAAACCTAAACTAATAAAATAAAATAAAATAAACCTAAAACTATAATAAAGTAAACTAAAATAAATAAACCTAAACCTAAACCTAAAATCTAATAAAATAAAATAAAAACTAAATTAAAAATAAACATAAATCTAAACCTAAACTAAATATACTATATAGTAAAACCAAAATAAATAAATAAAATATCTAATAAAAATAATAAAGATAATAAATAAATAAATAAATAAATGAGCTGACCTAAACCATCCACTTTCAGGCCACCCAGGCCCAATAAAACCTAAAAAGGCCCTGGGCCCTACCACCTGAGCCACTAAAACTGAGCCCTAAACCCCAGGCCACTGAGCCACAACCACTGAACCTAAACCTGAGCCCAAAGGCAGCCCACTGATCACGAGCTAAAAACTGGGCCTGGGCTATGCTACCAAAATACTAAAGGCTGAATCTTAAACCTGGGCCCAGGCCCCAAACAAAAACCAACTGAGCCTCTAACTGAGCCACTGAACTAGCCAAACCTACCTCTAACTAAACCAAACTGACCTACTAAGACCTAAAATAAAATAGAATAAATAAAATAAAAAACAAAATAAACCTAAACTAAAACATAAACTAAACCTAAATAAACTAAAGATAAAATAAAGAAAAAAACTAAACTAAAAAAAATATAATAAAATAAGAATAAAATAAAATAAAATAAAATAAACCTAAAAAATAAAATAAATAAAATGTCAACATAAAATAAACCTAAAAAAATAAATAAAAAATAAAACCAAACCAAAAAAAAAAAACCCAAGATAAAATAAAATAAATATAATAAAATAAACTACCAACTAAAATTAATACTAAAAAAAAAATCAACCTAAACATAAACTTAAAATAAACTAACCTAAATTGAAAACTAAACTAAATAAAATAAATAATAAAAAAATAAACCTATAAATTAAAAATAAAATAAAAGTAAACCTAAAATAAAACCTAAAACCTAAACCTAAAAAAAATAACATAAAACATAAACCTAAAAAAAAAATAAACTAAAATAAAAACTTAAAATAAAATAAATAAACCTAAAATAAATAAACTAAAATAATAAAATATCTTAAAAACTAAAATAAATAAAGAATAAACTAATTAAACCTAAACCTCGGTTTATTAAACCTACTTAAATAAACCAACCTAAACCCTGACCACCAAACTCCTAAACTGACCTCCCTACCCCACTAACAAAACCCTAAATCTGAGGCATACCCTTCCTACTCTCTCCTGAAACCTACTGGGCCACTAACCCACCACAGGCCTGATGCCCATAGGCCAAAATCACAAATCACCCATACTGAGCCAAACCTAAACTAAACCTAAAACTCCTAGGCCATGACCACTGAGCCTAAATCTAAACTAAACTTACCCAAATAACCCTACCCTGAGCCCAAAACCTAAATAAAAAACCTAAAAGAGCCTAAATGATATAATAAATAAATAATAAAATAAAATAAAATAAAAGAAAAATAAAATAAAAAATAAAATAAAATAAAGAAACTAAATAATAGAAAGAATAAAAACCTAAAATAAAATAAAACTAAATGTAAATAAAATAAAATAAACCTAAAATAAAATAAAATAATATTGAATAAAACCTAAACCTTAAAATAAACTTAAAATAAAACTAATAAAAATAAAATAAAAACTAAAAAGACCAAAACCTAAAATAAAATAAAATGAACAAATAAAATTAACCTAAACCTATAAAATAAATAAAACCTAAACCTAAACCTAAATAAACTTCTAAACCTAAACCTAAACTAAATAAAATAAAATAAACTAAAATAAAACTAAATCTAAAAAAATAAAACCTAAAATAAAACCTAAAAAACTTAAAATAAAACCTAAAACCTAATCCTAAAAAAATAAAACTTAAACCTAAACCTAAAAAAATAAAATAAAATCCTAAAATAAACTAAACCTAAAAATAAATTTAAAAATAAATGAAATAAATAAACCTAAAATAAATAAACTAAAATAAATAATAAAAAAATAAACCTAAAGAAAAATAAGAAATAAAATAAAAGAAATAAAATAAATAAATAAATTAAACCCTATGGTTTACTTAATTTAAAAAAAAAAATCCAAACTAACTCAGAAAAAACCCTGACCTACAACCCTAAACCCCAGGCTCTAAACCTAAACACTAAACCCTAACCACTAGGCCAAACTAGGCTAAAAAAATCAGAGCCTAAAACTAAACCTAAAAACCTGACCCAACCATAAAACTAAAACCCCAAAAACTTATAACCTAAATCTAACCCCAAACCCTAAATTAAATCATAAACCCTAATCTAAACACTATTAGTGGGGACTTGATGTCATCCTCACATCAACTAGGCTCTTAGATCTGATGGAGATAAAGGCATGTGGGTTATCCTGTGGTATTGATAGTCTATATTAATATAAACCTAAAATAAAAATAAAATAAACCTAAAATAAAATAAAATAATAACTAAATAAAAACCTAAACCTAAAAATAAACCTAAAAATAAAACATAAACCATAAACTAAAAAAAGGCCTAAGCCTAAAATAAAAATAAAATAAAATATAAAATAAACCTAAACCTAAGCTTAAACTAAACTAAAATAAATAAAACTTAAACTAAACCTAAAATATAAACCTAAACCTAAACCTAAATTAAACAAAATACAATAAACTAAAAATAAAGATAAACCTAAACTAAAAAATAAAACCTAAAAATAAACCTAAATTAAAAACCTAAACCAACCTAAAAATATAAAATAAAAACCAAACCTAAACCTAAAAATAAAAAATAAAACCTAAACCTAAAAAATAAAATAAAAGAAACACAACTGAAAAGTAAAATGGACCTAAACCAAAAAATAAACTAAAATAAAAAAAATAAATAAATAAACTAAACTAAATAAAATAAAAATAAACCTAAAAGAAAAAATAAAATAAACTCAAATAAAAATAAACTAAATGAACTAAACTACCATTTACTTAAATTAAAAAAAAAACCCTAAATCCTAAACTAAACCACAAACCCACAAACCCTGAGCCTAAAACCCTAAACAAACTAAAATAAACCCAACCCAAACTAAAACCCAACCTAAACAACTAAACCTACTGACCCTAAACCCCCAAACTAACCAAAACCTTAAACCCTAAACCCTAAACCTAAAACCTAAACCAAACCCTAAACTAACCCCTAAACCCTAATAAACCAAAGAATAGCGATGGAGCATCAGTCAGGCTCAATCTAGATTTGGATGGAGGTGAGAGGCGAGCTATCATAGTGGTGGTGGGGATCTAGAGGTCTAGTGGATATGGAGGTAGTTGTCTGTGGTTATGGAGGCGGAGGAGCGAGGTTACACACATGGTGGTGGTAGAGTGATCAGATATGATGGTGGATCCGCTACTTTAGAGGTGGGGGTGGTTAATAAATAGAGAAACTAAAGAAACATTCGATTTGATCTTACGCATGGAATAGTTTCTTTATAGAGACATTCTACTTAGGGATTTTATTTGCTCTATGGGTGCTATTTTTTTCATGACATGTATGTCTTAGAAAACTTGATGTGCTACTTGGTTGATGAAATCAAAAAGAAGAAATGTTGATAAATTTGGTCTCTATTAAATAAATAACCTTAAACCCTAAATCTTGAATTAAAACCTAAACCTTAAACTTAAAACCTAAACCCTAAACCCTAAACCCTAAACCTTAAACCTTAAAAAAGACAAACCTAAACCCTAACACCCTAAACCTAAAGACTAAACCCTAAACCTAAACCTAAATAAAACCAAACCCTAAACCAAAACCCTAAACCCTAAACCTTAAACCCAAACCAAACCCTAAACCCAACAAACCTAAACCCTTAATAAAAATGTTGTTAGTAGTAGATATGAAGAATGACCTCATCCTAACATTGTTATGGTAGCTAAGGAAAATGTCTTCAAGAGACTTTCCATTGATTATTAGAGATTTGAATACCCAAGACCTAAACACTAAATCATATTATAATACCATATATTATAGTATAATGTAGCATCATATATTTGAGCATGTAGTGATGTTTTTGGTGGTTATAAGACGCTTTTAAATGTTTTAGTATATTATGGTATTGTGCTTATAGTCTATATTTAGATAAATCATAAAGAATTAATTTAATAAAATCAGATGATGAAATTGGTTAAATTTGAAGTGGGAATTAGGTTGTAGTACCAAAGGTGTGCTACACCACTTGTAGTCAGAAATTAAGATTTTATGTTGAAAATAAATATTATATTTTGTGGTATAGTATAACATCATATATCATAATATATTATTATGCACATTTTAAATTCTTTTAGTATTTTACAATCAAGGTCAATACACTAGCATTATTTATTAAAATGATTTAAACTTTAAAATGGTGGAATTTGGCCAAATTCATAAATATGTAGAGCATGGCATCATAATATATTATTTCAATTTAAAATATGTAAGTGATATAACTAATATATGTATTTTTCATTATTTAGATTAATTTTATTATTTTTTATGTTAAGCAATCCCTTGTGAAGTGATATGCAATATAAATGTTATAGTGTATTATAATATAGGATGCCATAACATAGTGTAGCATCGTGCATTGTAGCATACTATTGTGTATTACTACTTGTTGTTTAGCATATTTTAGTTTATTATAGTATGATGTAGTAGAGTTTGTATTGGTATAATTCATAAAAATATTGATTTATAGGCTGAGATGATGGGATTTGGCCAAATTTAAGTTAAGCTTTAAGGAACATCATTGGGGTATGCTATGGTGTGTCATTTAATTAAAAGAATGGAATTTTGCATCCAAAATAAATGTTCATTTTTCAACCAAATTTTATAATTTTTTTTGCTTAAAGTGATTCATTTTAAGGTGTAATGTAATATAATATATTATATGAAAGCATGTTAAAATATAATGAACACAACAACATAACTCCACATATATATGAATGTGGTGGTGTGTTACTAAATGTTATTGTACATTTTAGTATGCTTTACTTTTGTTATAATACATTTGGTCAAAACTCACAAAAAAATTTGAATGTTGAGATGGAAGAATTTAGCCAAATTCATGGCACACACCAAAAAACACTCAAATTATGCTATTTTGTACCATTTCTATTAGAAAAATAACAATTTTACATCCAAAATGAACATTATTGATATTTTAATAAAATTTTATTATTTATTCCTTTTAAGTGATTCTAATGAGGTGTCGTTAGGCAATATATAATATTATAGCAAATTATAATATAATATAGTGTGTTAATTCACACAATAATATGTCTAGCATGACATTGTATAGTAAGTTTGAGCTTGCACCATCACAAATCATAAAATGTTGATTACAATGTTAAGATGATGTTATTTGAAGGAATACAATGTTAGGCTTTTGGTTAAAGTATTAAAGGTGTGCATAAGAGAAGAAATAATATTTGATGAGAATTCCATGTCAAGGACATGGAGGGGATTCTATGGGATCACATGCATTAGACATGACATGTGAGGGGTCTATGTGGGCATAGAAGAAGAAGATCTAAGGTTTGAATTTGATTTGATTACATGATTTGTGGATAGAAGATTTGCTAGGGATAAAATCTATAATCCAGGATTAAGATCGATGACTTTAATTTATTTTGTTTTAATTAATGTGGAGGCATATCTAGAGATATGGGATTGAGTCTGAGGATATGGTATATAAACCTTCCACTAGAAACAAGTTAGGCTATCCTAGGATTGGGATTTGAGTTTGATTTCATAGATTTGTTTGGGGATTTATCCATTGGGGATAAGAGTTTGGTGGATTTCTTTGATTTAGACTCTACTTGAGTTGGTTTAATTTGGATCCAGGAGGTTGGTTTTGAATTTGATTTGTTTGGTTGAAACCTAAACTAAAATAAACTAAACTTAAAAAAATAAAATCTAAACCTAAACCTAAACAAAAACCTATGCTAAATAAAATAAAATAAACTAAAAATAAACCTAAGCCTAAACTAAAAAATAAAACCTAAAAATAAACCTAAAATAACAACCTCAAAAAAAATAAAATAAAAACCTAAACCTAAACCTAAAAAAAGAAAAGATAAAACCTAAACCTAAAAAAAAATAAAAATAAAACTAAATTAAAAAATATACTTAAACCTAAAAAACTAAAATAAAAAATATAAACTAAAATAAATAAACTTGAAATAAATAAATGACACTAAATAAAAATAAAAAATAAACCTAAATAAAAATAAAAATAAAATAAACTTAAATAAATAAAAAATAAACTAAATAAACTAAATAAACCTAAACCTACTAGTTTACTTTTTTTTTAAAATTCTAAACCCTAAACCCTAAAACCTAAACTACATCCTAAACCTAAACCCTAAACAAACCCTAAACCTAAACCTAAACCTAAACCCCCCAAATAAACCCTAAACCATAAAACCCCCAAACCCCAAACCCTAAAGCCAAAAACTAAACCCTAAACCCAACCACAAAACCCTAAACCATAAACTAACCCTAAACCTAAGAATGGGTAGAACCTTGATGGTAGGAACATCACTATCAAGCCAGGCTCGGTCTAGATCTAGTGGAGGTGAAGGTGTGGGTGGTGGTTATCATATGGTGGCATGGGCGTCTGAGGTTAGTTGATATGGAGGTGGTGGTTAGAAGCGTGGTGGTTATGAAGGAGGAGCGATGGAGGTTACTGTGGTGTTGAGGAAGAGATCAAGGATATGATGGTGAATCCACTACTGAAGCGGTGTGATGGGAAAAACTAAAGAATGGCCAATCCAAACTACTGTTTACAGAATTATGTCTTTATAGTAGAAATGATTCTACTTATCTAGGATTTTTGATTTATTTTATGGGTGCTCATTTTTTATCTATGTCATCACTTGTGTCTTATAAAACTTGATGTGCTACTTGGTTGATGAAATTGAAAAGAAGAAATGTTGAATATGAATTTATTCTCTAAAAAAACCTTAAACCCTAAAATAAAACTTAAACCCTAAACCTAAAACCTAAACCCAAAACCCTAAACCCTAAAGCACTAAACCCTAAAGCCTTAACACTAAACCTAAACCCTAAACCCTAAACCTAAAAACCCTAAACCTTAAAACCAACAACTAAACCTAAATTCCAAACACCAAACCTTAAACCATAAAATAAACTAATATAAACTCTAAAAACTAACACAATTATCCCTAAACCCCCAAAACCTAAACCCTAAACCTTGAATAAAGATGTCATTAGGAGTAGATCAAAAGAATGACCTAATCCTAACATATTTATGGTAGCAAAAGAAAATGTTTTCAAGAGACTTTCCCTTGACTATTAGGGATTTGAATACCCTAAACCCTAACCCTAAATCATATTAAAACACCATATATCACAGTATAATGTAGCATCATATATTTGAGCATGTAGTGATGTGCTTTTGGTTGTTCTAAGATGTTTTGAAATGCTTTAGTATATTATGGTATTATGCCTTATAGACTATATTAATATAAATCTTAAAAATATTAATTTAATAAATCAGATGATGAAATTTGTAAAATTTGAAGTGGGAATTAGGTTGTAGTACCAAAGGTCTACTATGCCACTATAGTCTAAAAAAGAAAGATTTTATGTTCAAAATAAATATTATATGTTATAGCATACTATAGCATCATATATCATAATATTTTGTTCCATGAATTTTAAATTATTTTAGTATTTTATAATTGTGCAGTCCAGCCTACACTAGCATTATTTATAAAAATGTTGAATTAGACTTTAACAATGGTAGAATTTGGCCAAATTCATAATAGGTTGAGCATGGTATAATAATATATTATTTCAATTTAAAATATGTAAGTGATATGACTAAAATATATAGTTTTTATTATTTAGACTAATTTTATGATTTTTTATCTTAAGCAATCCCTTGTGATGTGATATGCAATATAATACAATATAATATGTAATGTGTATTATAATATAGGATGCCATAACATAATGTAGCATCATGCATTATAGCATACTATTGTGTATTAACTTTATTTTAATTTGTTATAGTATGATGTAGTAGAGTTTGTTACGGTATAATTCAAAAATATAGATTTATAGGTGAGATGATGGGATTTGGCCAAATTTAAGGTAAGCTTTAGGGAACATCATTGGGGGTGTGCTATGGTGTGTCATTTAATCAAAAGAATGGAATTTTGTATTCAAAATAAATGTTCAATTTTCAATCAAATTTTATAAATTTTTTTTCTTAAAGTGATTCATTTTAAGGTGTAATGTAACATAATATATTATATGAAAGAATATTAAAATATAATGTACATAACAATATAACTTCATATATATATCTGAATGTGGTGGTGTGTTACTAAATGTTATTATACATTTTAGTATGTTTTACTGTTATAATACATTGGGTCAAAACTCACAAAAATGTTAATTTGAAGTTTTAGATGGAAGAATTTGGCCAAAATCATCACACACCAAGAAGCAACACCAAAATTATGCTATTTTATACCATTTCTAATAGAAAAATAATAATTTTTCATCCAAAATGAACATTATTCATATTTTGAGAAAATTTTATTATTTGTTCCTTTTAAGTGATTCTAATAAGGTGTAATGTTAGACAATATATTATATTATAGAAAATTATAATATAACATCATATATTATAATATAATATAGTGTGTTAATTCACACTATAATATGTTTAGCATGATATTGTATAGTTAGTTTGAGTTTGCAAGATCATGAATCATAAAATGTTGATTACAATGTTAAGATGATGTAATTTGAATGAATACATTATTAGAATTTTGGTTGAAGTATTAAAGGTGTGCATAAGAGAAGAAATAAGGTTTGATAATAATTCCATGTCAAGGACATGGAGGGAGATTTAGGGATCACATGCATTGGACATGACATGTGAGGGTCTATGTTGAGGGTATAGAAGAAGAAAATCTATGTTGGGATAAGGTTTGAATTTGATTTGAATATATGATTTATGGAAAGAAGATCCACTAAGGATAAAATCTATAATTCACCAGGGATTAAGATCGAATCGACTTTAATTTGCTATTTTTTAATTGATATGGAGGCATATGTACTAGAAATATGGGCTCGAGACTGTTGGGGATCAAGTATATGAACCTTCCACTAGGGAAGAAGGTTCGAGCTATCCATTAGGGATAGGGATTTGAGTTTGATTTCATAGATTTATTTTGTGATGTATCCTCAGGGGATAAGAATTTGGTTGGATATCTTTGATTTAGACTCTATGAGGGGAGTTGGTTTAATTTAGCTTCACTAGGGAGGTTGGTTTTTAATTTGATTTATTTTCTTGACTTGTTTATATATGATTTGGGGCTCCATTGGGAAGAAGGGTGAGATTTAACTCCACTAGAGAAAATTAAATTGGGTTTAATTAAATTTGAGTTAATGTATGGACCTTGTTAATGTGCGATGGACCCAATGAGAAGGCAATATCGACTTGGACTTAGTTTACAAATCCAAAGGGATAGTCTACCGGCTGCGGAGAAGAGCTAGCCAACCTAAGGGGTTGCCTTTCGGTGTGCAATGATTATGCTAGGAAGAAGGCGTAGCACAATTTCATCTTATAAAGTGAGGAACAACCACTGGGGTGACCTGTTGGAGGCACAATAAATCGAACTTGGACTACTACTAAGAGAATGTCACTAGGGATTTATGTCAACTCAAAAGTAGTCAAGATTAATTTTATCTTAAATTCATGTGATTTGATATGGTTTGTTTGGTTTAATTTGATTTTGAATTGAGGGAATATTCATTGGGGATGTGAGCTCAGTCAAATTTGATAGATTTTATTTATAGACCATGTCGGTGTGTAATGGACCCACTGAGAAGGGGCTATATCGAACTTGTCCTATCTCAGATTTACAAATCCGAAGGGATAGTCTACTGGCCATGGGGTAGAGCTAGCCAACTTAAGGGGTTGCCTTTAGTGTACAATAGTTGTGCTAGGAAGAAGGCATAGTACTTACATCTAAAGCAAGGAACAACTGGGGTGACCTATTTGCAACAAATCGAACCCGACTTAGGTGACTCTTGAGTGAATGGGTTGAGGACTTATATCAACTCAAGTAGTCAAGTGATTCCTATAGGGAGATTTGCGACACTAAAGATAGGATGCTGCTTGGGAAAAGGTATCGCTAGGGTGTCCTCCTAATCCATAAGGGAATATATATTTTGTTTATATGTTTGCATGGACCCTATTGGTGTGCAAGGGACCACACTGAGATGGGGCTATGTCGGCCTTGACCTATCTCAATTTTACTAGACCAAGTAAGAATATGCACATCTGAATGGATTCTCCAACCACAGGTGGTTAAAGGAACTATCCAATAGTAACTCGAGTAGTGTCTAAATGGGTTCAAGGGCTGATCAAAATATACCCCGGGAGATGCTTTGCAGGCGTTATCAAGCCCAAGAAAGCCTATAAGTGTACAGTGGCCAACTCAAGGAGAAAACATAGTAAACTTACATTTGCCATGAGTGGTGTACCCTAAGGTGCAAGAACTAACCAACCTAATGTGTATTCATCAGCATGAGCGGTGTATCCATCAGCATAGTGAGAACCAAAAAACCTAAGGTGCTTCGTCAATGTGAAATAATCAATCTGTAAAGAAAGCGTGTAGGCTTACAACTTTCCAAGCAAAAATGATCATAGGAATAATATGTCATTGGTAGGATGATCTATCGACCTAGCCTAAAGGGAAGGAAGAACTAGACCAATACTTAAAGTAGTAAGAGAAAGGAGCTACTAGGGGACTTATCCTAAACCTCAAATATACTCTACCCAGTTAGTGCACAAAGGCTAATCCAAGAAGAAAGCGTAATAGACTCACATCCACTTAAACAAAGCTAAAATGAGGTAGATTACCAACAATGTAGTAAAGCCTACCAAACTAACAAAGTGCTCATCAATGTGTAGCAGCATAGTAAAGAAGGAAAGAATAGTAGACTTACATCCTCCAAAGAAGACCACTAGGGTGACACACTAGCGGTAGCAGCGACCTAGAGCGACCAAAGTGAGTGTCTGGTTGGGGTGTTATCTCAACTCAGTAGCGAGACAAAAATATGTGTTTGTTTTATATTTTTTATGTAGTTTGTGTTTGTGTGTTGATGAAGGATAGGATGCCTCTAGGGTTCCTTACAACCTAAACACATCATGGCTGATTCATTAACAAGAATACTTTCAACAATGAAGAGACTGAATTTGAAATGGAATTTTCATTGATGATAATTACTTTCAAACATAATTTATAATATTTCTTTAAGTAGAGCTTGTTGATTAGAAGCAGTGGGCTCTCTCCCTTATGATTAATAAGCTCATAAGATCCTCCTTGGTGGGCCTTCTTTATGGAAAAAAGGCCTTCCCAAGTTGGTTCAAACTTTCCTCCCATTATATGGCAACAATCGGTCTCCTTATAACTAAAATAAGCTATCCTACTTGAAAAGATCTAGAATGGACCAACTTGTTTGAGCTTGAATTATTTTAGCTTTGTGCAACTCAAGGTTTTGGCATGCCCACAGGCGTCTCTCCTCCCAACCTTCGAGCTCTTCTAACCATAACTTGGCATTCAATTTTGTCATGATCTTACTATCTTAGTGATGGGAGTTGGACTTCTAATGGTAGAATGGCTAACCCACACTAAGGAGAAGGGAGTAGGCGAGTTGGTCTTATATGTAGTGTGGTAGGCCCACAAGGCTTCAACTAAATGCTCATGCCTATCTTATTGTTGAGTGTCTTCTTTAGTATTTGGATGAGAGTTTGTTAAAGGCTTACTAAGTCATTTTCCTTGGGTAGTTGATGGTAGAATATCTCCAATCTATGTTGTGTCTCCGGGCAAAGTTGTTGATCTCATTATTCTTGAATGTAATACCATTATCAGATATAATTCATCGAGGCATTCTGAACCTATATATAATATGGTCCCAAAAACATTGGAGCACATGAGTGACCTCTCACAGTGGAATAACCTTCTCCCAATTAGAAAAGTTGTCGATGCTTAGATGAATTATGACCCTTGGAAGAAGGAGGATCAATCAAACCCATTATGTCGGTACAACACTCGAATGGCCATGATGTAGGATGTAGAATGTTGGGTGGTTGGTGTAGGACCACCGTGTATTTGACATTGGTGTCATTTCACAGTATCCATGTAATCTTTGATCATTGATGGTAGTATCCTATTCTCTTGATCTTGGCTTTCATCTTTGGATCGGTTAGTTGGCTTCACATAATCACGAGTGTACTGTCACAATCTTATGGGCTTCGTCTTGTCTAAACAACATAATCACATATGATCGAAAGACCATTGGTATAAGAAACCATACAAGAACATAGGAAAGTGCTTTTGCTTCATCGATGGGCTTGGGACTTCTCTTGGTAGTTTGCCTTTATTTAGGTAATCCATGAATGGTTGCCTCTACTAACTCCTCATCCTTCTTGGCAATGGAAACCTCCCTTTAAAGAGTATTTTTTTATGAGTTCAATATCAATAAAGAATAAGACTTATCTATTTTAGACATTTTATGATATGAACTCATCCTCACATGCAACTCCTTAGCTTGGCTAAAGCATATGCTATGACACTCTCTGTTTGAGGAATCTTATAAATGATAACCTCTAGATTTGGGCTAATAACTCAATGTTGTACTTTGTAGTGATGAAGCTTGGGCTTTATAACCTTATAGGACCCGATTTGGTTGATAACTAGCTAAGAATCCTCGAAGATGTTGATGTTCTAGATGCTTAATGACTAACTCCAGACCGACAATCAGAGACTCATATTTGGCTTCATTGTTGGTGCAGGGATTGGACAAATGATATGAGAATCTCATCACATCCAAGTCTAGAGTTAAGAGAACTATTCCTACCCCTACCTTTCCTGAAATAGTAGATTGTGGTTCTTCTCCTCTTTGAGAGAAAGCTGCACCATCAAAGTATATCTCCCAATGGTGAATTCTAGTATCCCCTAAGTTCATGATTTGTTCATTGGGGTTATCATCACTAAGTGAAGAGTCAGCAGAAAGTAAGTGTATGACTAAGAAATCCGTTGTGCCAACCATCTAGATAGCATCAGACTTGTCTTGAGATATTATAGTGGATTGATCCAAGAGATCAAGTTTGCCTTATGATAGATCATGTAGTGATGTAGCTTTTGGGATGCAAAGATTAAAGCTAAGACATGCTTCTTAGTGGGTGGATAATTAGCCTCAGCAGAAATTATATGATGGCTGAAGTAGTAGAGCACATTTTCCTTCCCTTTTTCATTGGCTTGGGCCAACAAAGCACCAAAGGAGTCATCTATCATAGTAGTGTAAAGTATGAGCGGCTTGCTTGAGATAAGGGCTGCTAGAACTGGCGACATCATCAAGTAATGTTAGATGTCTTCAAAGGCATGCTCACACTTGTCATTCCACTTGAACTCGATGTCCTTTTGACAAGTCGAGAATGGCACATCTTTTTCGGTTGGATATAAAGCATCTTAGATATACCAACACCCTTGGAATGATGCGAGTTGAGTTAAACTTTTAGGGGTGGCATTTCTATTGCCTTGTTCTTCTCGATTGATTTGATTCCATGGTGTTGGACAACAAACCCAAGGAATTTCTTGAAGCTACTTCAAATGCACACGTTCATTTCATTTTGAGGAAAAATTGTCTTCAAAACTACTCTCAAAGAAATGGTCTTCCTTTTCTCACTTTTGATCAGATCATTGACATTGATGATGAATGAGTTCATGAATGAGTTAGATTCGAGTCATAGCACCGGTATGTAGCACCATCATTTTAAGGGAAGGTATGACCTTATAGTAATAGATTGATTGGGTTCTAAAAGTAGTGTTTCTTTTCATCCATCTTTCTTTGGTTATATCGGATGAGCCATCCATGAAAGAGAAGACTCCATGAGATGAGGAAATCTCCACCATCAACTCCAGGATTGGTAGTGAAAGTTCATCTTTTGTACATGCCTTACTTAAATCCCTAAAATTGATGCATATGTGAATTTGGCCAATCTTTTTCTTAATTGGGATGATGCTAGCTAGGTAGGGTATTTTTCTTCTCGGATGAAGCTAGCATCAATCAGTTTCTTGACTTTAGAAAAGACCTATTGTTCTATGTCTAATCATATACATCTAAGAGATTGCTTGATAGGTTTAGCAGTAGGCACTATTACTAGTTTATGGACCACTACGTCAGGAGCCAATCTAGGCATCTCTTCACAACTACATGCAAAGTAGTCCTTAAACTCAATCAATAGCCTAACTAAGTCATCGGTTTCAATTTCATTCAATAAAGAACTGATGTATGTCGAGCGTGGATCTTCTTCAGTTCCTAATTTAATTTTCTTGAGCTCATCGATGGTTGACTTGATCTCTTCCTTGAACTCTTGGTAGTGCATCTTTAACTTCAAAATCATCTGGATCATTTGAAGTTTCTAAGCACAACTCCTCATATGAGTTAATATGATTTGAAAATAACCCATCAGATTTCAAATGATTGGTGATGACATTAATTGTATCATCATTGGACCTTGTCTTGAATCTAGTCGATCTTCATTGAGAGCTTTTGCATTTGTTCTTCCATATTTTTTTTGGAGTAGGTTGACTGTGCTTTGACCAAGTATGGGATTAACCCTTTCTTTGCTTAATTATAAACACAAGGCAAGTATCAATCAAAAGGTAATTCTACAAATCTTTATATGAATCATTCTCAAGTTCTACATCAACTTATTGACTTGAGGATGATCATAAGTGTATCTAAGAACATCTGAGTATTCACACTAGTAGATGACTTAGGGGCATCCTTAACAACCAAACCCTCAGCTTTTGAGAGGAAAGTGGGATTAGAGCTAAGATTCTAATGCCTAACTATTTCATATAGACTTGGATACACTTATGCTTTACTTTGGAGCCCAGTCATCATCACTATCTGGCTCAAGTGTCATGTCTAAGGGAATCTACTACTGAGAAGAGCTGGCTGGTGTGCTAACCATACTCATCCTATGAATGAGATTCTAAGTCTATATGGATAGTAGGTGTACTCTAGTAGGGGGACATATCTTCTATTGGGTGGCCAATAAGGAGGTTTTCCACCCACGGGACCCTCTAGCCTCTTCCTCCTTGATGGAGGTAGTCCTACCCATATGTTCGAATAGAATAATGAACTATGGGTAGAATCAAATGTCATGCTCCACTTCCTCCTCCAAGTCTATTTTCTCTCCCTTTTTTTCCAGTTTCTCTTTTCTTTTCTTTTTCTTATTTTCTTTCTTTTTCTTGTTTTCTTTCTTTTTCTTTTTCTTTTTCTTTTATTTTTAAACTTTGGCCAAGTTTGTAAGAATAGACATGTTGATTTTGAGGGAGGTAGTAAGCGCATCCTCATATATCGACATATTGTAAATGGCTTGAGATCTCCTTTGATAAAGTAGAGATCCCACCTTTCAGAACTTCATACATGGATGTAGAGAGGATGGAACTATGTTATTCCCATGTATCCATGGTGTCCCAAGCAAAGCATAAACCCTAACCCTATAAACCTAAACCTAAAGCAACTTAATAAATTAAAAAATAAACCTAAACCATAAAACCTAATAAACCTAAACCCTAAGAATGGGAAAACCTTGATGATAGGAACATCACTGTCAACTATGCTCAGTCTAGATTTGGTGGAAGAGGAGAAGGCAGAGGCGGTGATTATCATAGTGGTGGTGGGAGATCTGGAGGTGCTGGTGGATATGGAGGTGGTGGTCATAGTAGTGGTGGTTATGAAGCTGGGAGGAGGCGCGGAGGTTACAAGTAGTGGCGGGGAGATTGGGGATATAATGGTGGATCCTACTCGAAGCCAAGGTAGTTCGATGGGAGCTGGAGCGAGAATGTCGATCCAATCTGCTACTTATGGAACTATGTCTTTACAGTCGAGATGGTTTAAGTTATCTAGGGTTTTTATTTGCTCTATGTGTGCTCATTTTTTATTTATGTCGGTTGTGTCTTAGAAAACTTGGTGTGTTACTTGGTTGATGAAATCAAAAGAAGAAAGTTGAATCTGAATTTGTTCTCTATTAAAAGAAAATAAAAATGTAAACCCTACTAAACTTGAACCCTAAACTAAAACTTAAACCCAACCCTAAACCCAAAACCTAAAAAACCTAAAACCTAAAACCCTAAACCCAAACCCAAACCCTAAACCAAACCCTAAACCTAAACTAAACCTAAACCCAAAAAACCTAAAAACCTAAACATAAACTAAATAAAACTAAAAATAAAATAAATAAAAAAACTTAAACCTAAATAAAAAAATAAAATAAAATAAAATAAAAACCTAAACTAAAACTAAACCTAAAATTAAAATAAAATAAAATAAAACTAAACTAAAATAAAATAAATAAAAACCTAAACTAAACTAAACTAAAAAATAAAATAAACCTAAAATAAAAAATCTAAATAAAGTTAAAACTAATCTTAAAATAATAAAAAAACTTAAAATAAAATAAAAGAAAAACTAAAACAAAACCTAAACTTAAAATAAAATCAAACCCTACTAAAAATAAAAAAAACATAAATAAACAAAATAAAATAAACCTAAACTAAACTAAACTAAACTAAAATAAATAAAACCTAGCTAACTTAAACAAAACTAAATAAAATAAAATAAACTAAAATAAACCTAAACCCAAACTAAAATTAAAAGCTAAAAATAAACCTTAAAATAAAAAATGTAAAACCTAAACCTAAAAAATAAAAATAAAAACCTAAACCTAAACCTAAAAATAAAAAATAAAACCCAAACCTAAAAAATAAAATAAAAATAAAACTAAACTAAAAATAAACCTAAACCTAAACTGAACTTAAAAAATAAACTAAAATATGAAACCTAAACTAAAATAAATAATCCTAAAATAAATAAACTAAACTAAATAAAAAATAAACCTAAATAAAAATAAAAAATAAAATAAACTAAAATAAATAAAAAAGAAATGAAATAAACTAAATAAACCTAAACCTACCAACTTACTTAATTTAAAAAAAATATTTAAACCTAAACCCTAAACCTAAACTCTAAACCCCAAACCTAAAACCATAAAAAACCATCCAAACCCCAAAAAACTAGCTAAACCACAAACCCTAAAAGTAACCACAAACCAAACCCTAACCCCCCCCCCCCTAGCTTAAAACTCTAAAACCACAACCCCAAACCTAAACTCTAAACCTCCAAACCCTAAAAACTAAAGTCTAACACTAAAACCTAAACCCTAAAATCCTAAACCCTAACCTTAAACCCTATAAACTTATTTTCACTTTTTTGACTGAGCTATATTATGTTTTTTGATCT
>CM038227.1:32988530-33058445 GCA_021442155.1 Cymbidium sinense
TTAAACTTTAAATCTTTAAATCTCTAAATCTTAAATTATAATTCCTAACTTTAAAATTATAAACTTTAAATCTTAATCCTCAGAATCCTTACCTTAACTATAATCCTTAATCTCAACTTTAACTATATTCTAATTTAACCCCAATCTTATAAGTTTAATTTTAATTTTAATTTAATTTAATCTCCTAAATATAAACTTGAAATTTTAATTCTAACCTAATTAAACCTTTAACACAGAATCGAATTTAATTTAAATGAACTCTAAATTTAACAAAGTTTAAAATCTTAATTTAATTAATCTTTAATTTAATTTAATCCTAATCTTAAATCTAAACCTTAACCTTAAATCTAAATCTAAATATAACTCAATCCTAAACTTAAATCTAATCTTAATCCTTAATCTAACTCCTAACTTAATCTTTAATCTATAACCTTAAATCCCTAATCTAATCCACCTTTAATCTAACCTTTAATTCCTAAATTTAAAATTTAAATTTAAATCTTAAATTCTAAATTCCTTAAATCTAAAATTTTAAACTTAAACTAATCCTTTAATCTTTAATTTAGAATTTAAATTTTAACTTAATCTAACTTAACCTTAATCGAATAATTAACTTTAATCGAATCTAATTAAATTTAATCTAATCTTTAATTTTAATCTAGAATCTAATCCTAAACTAAACTCCTAAATCTAATCCTAATAATCTAATCTAATTAAACTTATCTTAATAATAATTTAATTAATTAAATAATCTAATATTAATATCTTTTAACCCTAATTAACTTAAATTAACTCTAATTTAATTTTAACTTAATTATAATCTAATCTAAATTAATTAACTTTAAACTTAAATCTTAAATTCTAACCTTTAATCTCTTTTTAATCTTTAATTTATTATTTTAATCTTGACTCTTAATCCTAATTTAACTTTAATAATTTAATATATTAATCCACCTAACTATAATCTAATAATCTAATAATCTAACTTAATTAACTTTAATTAATCTAAATATAAACCTTACTTAACTATAATCAATCTAACCTTAACTCCTAATTTAACTAAAATCCTACCTATAAACTATTTAAATCCCAATTCTAACTTAATCCTAAACTTTAACTTTAAACTATAAATCAATCTTAAATCCTCCTAACTTAACTTAAATCCTAATCTAACTCCAATTTAACTCCAATTTAACCTTTAAATTTTATTAAATCTACCTTAACTTTAAACTTTAATCTAAATCTTAACTATAAATTTAAAATCTTAAATTAATTTTTAATTCTTAATTCCAATTTTAATCCTAATCTTTAATCTTTAATCCACCTTTAATTCTAATTTAATTTTAAATTTTAATCTTAACTTAATCTTAAATCTTTAATCTAATTAATTTAATAATTTAATTTTGAAACTTAATCTTTTAATTTTAATTTAAATCTTAACTTTAATTCTAATCTTTAATTTAATCTAATAATTCCAATTTTAATCTTTAATCTTAATCTTAAATCCTTAATTTAAACCTTTAATTTAATCTTAATTTAAATCCTAACTTTAAATCCTTTAAACTTCTTAACCTTTAAATTTTAAATCTTAACTTTAAAACTTTAAATTTCCTTTAATCTATAATATTTAAATTTTAATTAAATCTAAATCTAATTTTAAATCTCTAAATTTAAATTTAACTTAATTATAATTTAACTTAAATCTAACCTTAATCTAACTCTAACCTAATCCTAATCTTAACTCTAACTTTAATCTAATCTAATCTAATCTTAATTTAATCTTAATCTCTAAATCCTAATCTAACCTAAACTCCTAATCTAACTTTAACTAAATCCTAACTCTAACCCTAATCTCTAACCTAACAACCTCTAACCCTAACTTAACTCCTATAACTTTTTTAACCTAACCCTAACCTAACCTAACCCAAAAACCCTAACCCTAACCTATTCTTACCTCTAGTTATTTTTCTAGTACTTTTATTGTTTCATACCTAAGAAAGATAATCTACTATTGAGTGATTTTAGACCTATTATTTTACTTCTAAAATTTCTACCAAACTTACTCCTTTACTTAATAAAATTATCTCTCTCAACCAAATTGGTTTTGTTAGAGGTACATCCATTTTTGATAATATTTTACTTTCCCAAGAATTAATTCATGATCTTAATGCTAAGACTAAAGGTTGCAACATTCTTTTCAAATTAGATATTACTTTGATAACATCTCTTGGGATTTCCTTTCCATATTATGAATTTATTTGGGCTTTTCTGATAAATTTATTTTCTTATTAAAAATTGTATTAATAATTTTTTTCAATTTTGCTTAATGGTGAAGTCTCTTCTTTCCCTTCCCATGAGCATCAATGATTTATTCTTAAACAATCCTAGTATGTTATAAACTCTTGGTGGTCTTCCTCTTCCCATTTATGTTTTGTAGATGATTTCATTATTTTTTGCAATGCATCTATTCATCACATCAAGCATCTCAAGTCTTTTTTAAATAAATTTGGAAGAGTGGCCTTTATATCAATGATAACAAAAGCTATTTTATCACTTCCTCTAGTATCTACAATAATAAAATCTATCAAATCTTCATATCATTAATTTTAAACATCAACACTTACCTCTTAAGTTCTTGGGTCCTCCGCTTTTTAAAGGACCGAAACATTCCCATCTCATTGATGAGCTAATTCAAAAAAATTTAAATAAAATTTCTATTTGGGAATTCCATTTACTTTTCTTAGGTGGTAGGCTCACTATTCTTAAAGCTCTCTCAACTCAATTTTTTTACAATTCAAACTATTATCCCCACTAATGCTACACTTATCGAATTGATCTTTTTAACAAATTTTTTGGGGCTCCAATAATTCTACCAAAAGAATGCATTTGACATCTTGGCATAAATGTTGTGGTAGGTCCTCGAGAAGGTGCCTTGGCTGCAAGCCTATTCGCGAAGCTATCACGCCTTCTCATAAGCTCTAGTGGAATTTTAGAAAGAATGATAGCCTTTGGGCTAATTTTATGATGGAAAAATATTGCCAAGGTAAACACCCCTTAACTATGCTTATAAGGTTGGTGACTGGTTTGGAAAAGGCTTTGCTCCACTAAATGGGTTACCAAATCATTAATATCTTGGGGTATTCAGGGTTCTTCCTTCTTTTGGCAAGATAATTAGATTGGCAATGGCTCTATTGACACCCTTTTATCTACCCACTCTACTACTTCTATCAAAGTTAATTCCTTTTGGTTTAATAATAATTGGAATGAAAGCAAACTTGAGAATTATATCCCTATTTCTCTTTTTGACAACTTTAGAAATATCCCCATTTGATCTAACAAACCAGGCCAAATTCTTTTAAAGCTTTCTTATAATGGTGACTTTGTACTTATTTATTAAAGTTTGGAATAATATCATTCCCATTTCTTATTCAGTTTTAGCTTGGAGGATTTTGAATAACGTTATTCCTGTGGACTCTTTGCTTTGGACTAAAGGGTTCTAATTACCTTCAAAGTGATATTATTTCTTTCATATTGAAAATGTAATTCAAGTTTTTGTCAATGGTGCTATTGCTTCTAAATTATGGTTTTGGTATGATGATTTATTTAATACCAATTATTTTCAGGGTTCTCTTTCTTTATATCAACTTCTTGAAGTCTATTTCAAAATTATAGTGAAAGGTCAAATCAAAGTTTTAATTGCTATTACCCTTATTTGGTTCATCTGGATGGATTGAAATGATGCTAAATATTATGGTATTCCTATGAACCATAAAAGGATCCTGGCTAGAACTAAAAAAAATTTCATGCACTTTTTAATGCCAATCTTACTAGTAGTATTCATTTTAGAGGTTATAAATTTTTGGCTAAAAAATTGGGCATCATTCTGCCTGAGTTTGACTATTATAAAAGAGCTAGGATTATCCATTGGGTCAAACCTAAAAAAAATTTGATTATAGTGAATACTGATGGTTTTGTTGCTTCCAATAAATATGACTGTGGTGCTATTCTTAGGGATTCTAAAGGTACTATCATTTGTGCTTTTGCCTATCCTCTGAAAGCCTATTCTATTATTTTTGTTGAGCTTATGGCTATTAATAAAGCTATTGAAATTTGTTTGAATAGAGGTTTCCTCAACATCTGGATTGAAGTTGATTCTCTCTTGCTTCTTTACATGCTAAATTATTTTATCTTCTTAATCATACTAAAAATCTTCTTTCTAAAGTTTGTTTTAAAATTTCCCACATCCTTCATGAAGGTAATGCTTATTACTGGCTCTAACTTTGGTGCCAACTTAACTGACTTCACTTTATTTGACAACCAAACTTTGCCTAAACTATTAAGAGGTTTGGTTAATCTGGATAATACTAGATTGCCTTATCTCAGATTATAAATTCTTGGTTTGGTTTTTGGTGTTAGTTTTTATGATCTTGTGCTTTTGGTTGCCCCATGTTCAACCATCTTTGGGTTGTGGTTATCTACTTATTTTCTCTCTTTGGCCTGAGCTGGGTTATGTTTTTGATCTCTTACTTTTGGATTGGCCTAGTTTTTGCTAATTATTGTAAGTACAACCTAGGTTATTTTGTTTTTTTTCAGCTTGGTGGCTTTTATCTGTCTGCTGGGTGTTTACAATAATTTTCTTTCTTTTATATCCTCCTTTGGGTCTTTATGGTCATGTAGGTTTTTCTTTTGTATGGGTTTTACCTCTTTCCTGGCTACTTGCTAACTTACTTGAATTGACACGTGGTGGTGGTGGGTGGCTTTGTTGGCTAGTTGGGTTGGCTGGCAGTTTTGGCTAGTTGGGATGGTTGGATGGCTAGTTGTTTTGGCTATTTTCTCATTTTTCGTTGGTGACTTATCTGGGGGGCTACTGGTGGTTTATCTCTGGCTTGATTTTGGCATGGTGGAGATTATTGGTTGGCTATTATTTTCTCTATTTTGTTGACTGGGGCTTGGTGGTCATTTATGCTGATTTTGTTTTATTTCTTTTGGTTATGGTTTTAACCTCCTCCTGTATTGGCCTTCCTCTCTTGGTTGCAATGGATTTGGGTTTGGGTATTATTCGATTGGTTGGATGAAGGTTGATTAGACTAGGTGGTGGTTGGGTGCCTTTATTGTTATTTATTTGGTTGGCTTGTAATCATCAGGCTTTGTACTTTTTTTTCTCTTTGGCTGGTTGTTTAACTTACCTAGATCAGATTTTCTTTTGCCTTGGTTGGGTTTGGTGGTTGTAGTCTACTTCTACCCTTTCCCTGGCTATTTTGGGTGATTTGGCTTGATGACTACTATTGGTCTTTACACTGACTTGGGTTTTCTGCTGCTATGGTGGTTGGCTAGGAGGATATGTTGGTCGGTTTGGTTGGTTATATTGGTCGGGTTGGTTGAGGGGTGGCTATTTTGGCCGCTTTTCATGCTCCTTTAGTGATTATTCGGGGAACCCACCGGTGTTCTTTCGTGACATGTATTTTGGTTTCCTCCTACTTTGTTTTTTTCCTCATTCGCAATTGAGCTCACTTTTTTTGGTGTGCCTTGTCGCCACCCATTTTAGTTAGGGTGTTTTTTTAGCTTTTTTCTACTTTGTTGGTGAGGGATATGAGCACTTGTATTTCTTTTGATTTTGTTTATCTCGGTGTTGTTACCTCTGTCATAATGCTTGCTCCTTTGGATTTTGTTATTCCTTTTTGGTGGTAGCTTTGGTGGTGCTCCTACTATATTGCTGCTATCCCTGATGGTTGGTTGATTATTGCCTAATTGGGCTTGGTTGTTCTCGGGTGGTTGGTTTATCATGCTTTGGAGGATTTTATAGCCTTGCTGGATGATGGACTTTGGATGATGGGCTACAAGGTATGCTGGCTATGATGGCCTTGATGTTTCCCTCTCTTTCTTTTTTTGGCTAGTAACGCTATATGTAATTGTAACCCTTCTCCTGGAGTTTGGCTGCTTACATATAGTGTTGTTCCTTAAGATTATTGTAACTGAGCCTGAGACTTTTCTTTACTTTACTCTTTTCTTGCTTTTTTATATGTTTAATTGTACACATCCTTTCAAAAGTATGTTGCAGGTTTCTTTTATAGGTAAGGAGAGTCTTGCAAGAGGATCTTGCTGGTATTAGAAGGACTAAATGAAGTTTGCTGCTGCTCGCAAGGATTTTTTGTTATTGATTTTATTATTTTTCTTTTTCTTTCTTTCCTTCAGTATTATAATAGTTAGGGGGTTTATCTTTTTAGGACTTATTGTAGCTCTTTGAGCATTAGCTTAGAGATTTGCCCCATATAAGGACTTCGTACTTTTTCTTGGTGGCAACAAAAATTCCCTAATTTCCCTAAGAAAAACCCTAAACTAACTGTAAACCCTAAACCCTAAAAAGCTAAAAACCTAAACCTAAACTAAATAAAACATAAAAATAAAATAAATAAAAAACTAAATCAAAATAAAATATAAAAATAAAATAAAATAAAAGATTAAACTAAAACCTAACCTAAACCTAAACCTAAACCTAAAAAGAAAATAAAATCAAAAATAAAAAGTAAACTAAAATAAAATAAATAAAAACATAAACTAAACTAAAAAATAAAAACCTAAATAAAGTAAAAATTAAACCTAAAATAAAAATAAAATAAACCTAAAATAAAGTAAAATAAAAATTAAATAAAAATAAAACATAAAAATAAACCTAAATAAAAATAGAAAAATAAAATAAACTAAATAAACCTAAACCTATAAGGATTTAAAAACATTAAAAAAACCCTAACCCTAAACCCTAAACCCTAAACCCTAAAATAAAACCTAAACCCTAAACCAACAACCCTAAACCCTAGACTCTAAACCTAAACCCTAGGCCCTAAAACCTTAAACCCTAAATCATAAACCCTAAACCCTAAACCATAAACCCTAATACCTTAAACCCTAAACCCTATACCCTACAAAACCCTAAAACCTAAACCCTAAACTAAAAACCCTAAACTAAAAAACCCTAAACCCTAAATATAAAAACCTAAACTATAAACCTAAAAATAAAAATAAATAAAAAAACCTATACCTAAATAAAAAAAATAAAATAAAATAATAATGTAAACAAAAACCTAAACTTAAACCTAAAAATAAAATAATATAAAAAATTAAAACTAAAATAAAATAAAATAAATAAAACCTAAACTAAACTAAATAATAAAATAAACCTAAAATAGAAAACCTAAATAAAATAAAACTAATTGTATAATAAGAATAAAATAAAACTAAAATAAAACAAAATATAAACAAAATAAAACCTAAACCTAAAAGATAAACCTAAAAATAAAACCTAAAAATATATAAAAAAACTTAAACCATAAACTAATAAAAAAACCTAAACATAAAATAAATAAAATAAAATAAACTTAAACCTAAACTAAAATAAATAAAACCTAAACCAAAACCTAAAATAAACTAAAACTAAACCCTAAATGAAATAAAATAAAATAAACAAAAAATAAACCTAAACCTAAACTAAAAAATAAAACCTAAAATAAAAACCTAAAACCTAAACCTAAACCTAAAAATAAAAAATAAAACCAAAACCTAAAAAATAAAATAAAAATAAAAATAAACTAAAAAATAAACATAAAACTAAACCTAAAGCTAAAAAATAAACTAGAATAGAATACCTAAACCAAAATAAATAAACTAGACTAAATAAAAATAAAAAATAAACATAAATAAAAGGAAAATATTAAATAAACTAAAATAAATAATAAATAAATAAAAAATAAACTTAATATACCTATCGATTTTCTTAATTTTTTAAAAAAAAACCCTAAATCATAAACCCTAAACCCTAAACCCTAAAACTAACCCTAAACCCTAAATAAAAATAAATAAATAATAAAAAACCTAAACCCTAAACACTATACCCTAAACCAACAACCCTAAACCCTAAAATCCTAAACCCTAAACCCTAAACCCCAAACCCTAAACCCTAAACCCTAAACCCTAAACCCTAAAAACCTAAAAACCTAAACCTAAATTAAATAAAACATAAAAACAAAATAAATAGAAAACCCTATACATAAATAAAATAAAATAAAATATAAAATAAAAACCTAAACTAAAACCTAAACCTAAAAATAAACCTATACCTAAACCTAAACCTATAAATATAATAAAATAAAAAATAAAAACTAAACTAAAATAAAATAAAATTAAAACTAAACTAAACTAGAAACTAAAAACTAAAATAATCTAAAAAATAAAAATCTAAATAAAATAAAAACTAAACCTAATGCAAAAATAAAATAAACCTAAAATAAAAATAAATAAATACAAAAAAAACCTAAACCTAAAAATAAAAAAAAGTTCAGTTGCATTGTGCAAATGATAGCCCATGCCATCATGCTTTTCAAATTAAATTTAAAATGAAATGTATAATGTCAATTAAAAGATAAGCTGGCTAAAGATAAAATAAAGGCACAAACCTAAAATAAAAGAATAAATAAACTGAAATCAAATAAGAAATAAAATAAACTAAACTAACAAATGAAAAAAAATAAATAAAAATAAATAAAATAAACCTAAAAAAAAATAAATAAAACTAAACCTAAAAAAAAATAAAAATTAAAACCTAAAATAAAAATAAAATAAAAATAAACTAAAAATAAACATTAACTAAACCTAAACAGAAATAAACTAAAATAAAAAACCTAAACTAAAATAAATAAACCTAAAATAAATAAACTAAACTAAATAAAATAAAGAAAAAACCTAAGATAAATAAAAAATAAACCCAAACTACCGGTTTTCTTAATTTTGTTTAAACAAAATCTTAAATCCTAAACCCTAAATCTTAAACCTCTATAACCTAAACTAAGTAACCCTAAACCCTAAAAGCTAAACCCAAACCAAACTAAATAAAACCTAAAAAAAAAATAAATAAAACCTAAAACCAAAATAAAATAAATAAAATAAAAATAAAATAACAACTAAAACCTAAACCTACCAACCTAAAATGAAAATAAACTAAACTAAAATAAAATAAATAATAACCTAATTTAAACTAAAATACAAAACCTAAATAAAATAAAAATTAAACCAAATACAATAAAAAAAAAATAAAACTAAATAAAATAAAATGAAAATAAACTTAAATAAAATATATAATAAAATAAAGTAAAATAAATAAAAATAAACAAATAAACCTAAACTGCTGGGTTTACTTAATTTAAAGAAATAATTAAAAATTAAAAAATTTAAAAAAAATCTAACTCTAAACCCTGACCTAAAACCAATCAGAACCAAACACAACCTTAAACCCTAAACCCTAAACCCTAAAACCCTAACCCTAAGAAACTAAATCTACACTCTAAACCCTGGCCCTACACACCCTAAACCCTAAATAAACCCCAAACCCTAAATCTGAATACCTAAAACCACACCTAAAACACAACCTAAAATAAAGAAACCTAAAATAAAAAAAAAAACCTAAACTTAAACCTAAACCTAACATAAACCTAAAAAATGGGATAATATAAAAAAAATAAAAAAAACTACACTAAAAAATAAGATAAAATCATAACCTAAACTAAAAAAAATGAAATAAACCTAAAATAAAAAACCTGATAAATTAAAATTAAAAATAAACCTATTAAATCTAAAAATAAATAAAAATAAAACCTAAACCATAAACTAAAACTAAACCTAAAATAAAATAAAATAAAATAAAATCCTAATATAAACTAAACTAATAAATAAAAACATACAAAATAAAGTAAACCAGAAACCTAAACTAAATCATAAAATAAACTAAAATAAACCTAAAACTAAACTAAAACCCCAAAAATAAGCCTAAATAAAACCTCAAACCTAAAAAAAGATAAAATAAAACCTAAATATAAAAAATAAA
Organism: Cymbidium sinense; assembly: GCA_021442155.1. NCBI lineage: Eukaryota > Viridiplantae > Streptophyta > Magnoliopsida > Asparagales > Orchidaceae > Cymbidium > Cymbidium sinense. The sequence goes on from CM038227.1 coordinate 32,998,402, forward strand.
AAAAATAAAACCTAAACCTAAAAAAAAATAAATAAAATAAACTATACTAAAAATAAACATAAACCTATTTAAACCTAAAAATAAAATAAAATAAATAAACCTATAATAAAACCTAAATTAAATAAAATAAAATAAACCTAAATAAAAGTAAAATAAAATAAAATAAAATAAATAAAATAAAATAAACTAAACTTATATTCATAATTTTTTTAAAAAAAGCCCTAAACCATAAACCCTAAATAAAGTCCTGACCTAAATCCTAAACCCTAAACAACCCTACCTCAACCATAAACCCTAAACCCTAAACCTACCAAAATATATTATAAATCATAAATAAATACAAAAAAATTGTAACCCTAAAACTCTAAACCCTAAAATGATCTTAAACCTACAACCATGCACTACCACAACCCTAAACCATAAACCCTAAACCTACAACCTGCTAAACCCTAAACACCAAAACCTAAACCAACCCAACCTCTGACCCAAACCAAGTCTTTAAACCCTAAAAACTAAAAACTGAGCCACAAAACTAAACATAAACTAAAAAACAAAATAAAATAAAACCTAAATAAATAAAATAAAACTTAAACAAAAACCTAAACATAAATTTAAACTAAACCTAAAAATAAAATAAAATAAAATAAAACTAAATAATATATAAATAAAATCTAAACTTAACTTAAATTAAAATAAACCTAAAAAATAAAACCTAAACTAAAATAAAATAAAATAAAATAAGAACTAAATAAACCTAAACCTAAAAATAAAATATAAAAAATAAAACCTAAAAAAAAATAAAACCTAAACCCTAAGAAACCTAAACCTAAAATAAAATAAAATAAAAAAATAAATAAACTTAAACCTAAACTATATAAATAAAACCTAAGATAAACTAAACCTAAACCTAAACCAATAAAATAAAATAAACTAAAATAAACATAAACCTAGACTAAAATGAACTACCTAAAATAAAAAACCTAAACCAAAAATAAAATAAAACCTAAATTTAAACCTAAAACTAAAAAATAGAACCTAAACCTAAAAAATAAAATAAAAATAAATCTGTAGTAAAAGATAAACTAAAACTTAAAAAATAAACTAAAATAAAGAAACCTAAACTAAAATAAATAAACCTAAAATAAATCCACTAAACTAAATAAAAATAAAAAAAATAAAGTAAAATAAAATAAATAAAAAATAAGCTAAATATACTAAATGAACTCAAACCTACCACTTTGTAATTTTTTTTAAAAAATTTAAAACCCTAAAAAGAAACTAAACCCTAAATCATAACACAAACCTAAACCCAGCATAAACCCTAAAACCCTAAACCCTAAACCCTAATTCATAAACCCTAGCCTTAAACCTAAACCTAAAGTAACTAAAGAAATTAAAAATAAACTTAAACCCTAAAACCTAATAAACTTAAACTTATACCTAAACCCTAAGAATGGGCAGGACCTTGATGACATTAACATCACTATCAACCAGGCTCAATCTAGATCTGCTGGCTGAGGCGAAGGCCTAGGCGATGGTTATCGCAATGGTGGTGGGGGAACTAGAGGTGTTAGTGGATATGGAGATGGTGGTCAGAGCAATGGTGGTTATGGTGGCGGGAGGAGTGACGAAGGTTACAATCATGGTGGTGGCGGAGGGAGAGATCCAGGATATGATGGCAGATCCCACCACTCGAGAGGAGAGGGTAGTTTTGATGGGAGAGAAAGCGAAACGATAATCCACCTTATGGAACTATGTCTTTATAGTAGAGATGGTTAGTTTTTAGGGTTTGGCTTGCTCTATGCATGCTCATTTTTCATTTATGTCGTCGCTTGTGTCTTAGAAAACTTGGTGTGTTACTTGGTTGATGAGCTTTTATTCATGGACAAATGAAGAAAGAATCTACTTAAGTTCAGACACCTAAGTGTCCATCCAGAGTAATCATCTAATGAGATAGCCTATCTAATAATAGAACTCCTCTTTAGTCAATATTGTCTTCTCAACTGTAGCTCTTTCAATTTAGTAGATATGTCGAGGAGCTAAATTTGTGCTTTAAAAAGCTCTCTTTAGTAGGATTTCAATGCTTTGAGACTGTGCTCGAGATGTTGGCAAATTAGGGAGACTTGATGTGAAGTGTTGTTGAATGAAATTTTTACAATGGTGATTGTATCTTACAAAATCTCTTGATAAGTAGTGTGTAACTAGAATAATTCAAACTCAATATCTCTACATAGGGATTTACAAAACTATAGCTCTCTTACTTTGAGACTCAATGTGGCAACATAATGTAACAAATAATTTGCTTCAACATAAACGTAAGAAAGCTTAAGTAAAACTCTTAAGTCAATGCTTAGAAATAGGCGACATAGTGTTGTGAGAGACTTAGGACACTCACAGATTTTTTGCTGACATCTAAAATATTATTTAAGAGAGATTTTGGATCCCAACATAGTATCTATTATCTTTCTATTTTTCTTTAATTAGTAGTAGTGTTACTTCATTTAGATGTATTCATTTGAATTTAATTTAATGGTGGAAATAATAATTCTTACATTTGATGACATTCTTTTAGGTGCAAGAATTTTGATGTTATTTGAAATCTAAAGTTTGATGAAAAGCCACATGTAAATTAATTTTTATGTAGTGTCTTTGCTGACCTCTGAGCTCCCAACCCCTCCATCTTAAACATAGGACTTCTCTTAGACATTAAGAGTTCCTTAGTCTTAAGACACATCTAGTGATTAGGTGGACACTCTATATAGCCCTAGAGAGTTAGAAGAGTTAGCCATAGGAATAGGTCATGCCTTAGGGGTGTTAGGAAAATCTACCTACCCTATAGCATGAAACACCTTCCTTACTTCCTTCCTTCAAGTCAAAATCCAAACACAAATCAATGCCACATGATTGAAACCCATGATTGAAATTCCAAGTTCAAAATATTTCCTAAGTCTCTAATTCCCTCTTAATGACTTAATCTAATTCATATTCAAACCAATTCAAATTCATGAAATTTTCTCATAACTCATTTATATTCTCATTTATATGCACATATATAAATGAAATATAAATTTAAATCAATCAAATAAAACTCAAAACTCAAATCCAAAACTCCAAAATTTCTTAAGTCCTTTAAATTTCCTCTTAAGGACTTAGCATAGATCATCGTCAAATCAATTCAAATTCATGAAATTTTTTTATGACTCATTTATATTCTCATTTATATTCACATATATATATATATATATATATATATATATATAAATATCAAATCAATCAATCTAAACTCAAAACTCAAATCCAATACTCCAAAATTTCCTAAGTCCTTTCAATTTCCTCTTAAGGACTTAGCCTAGATCATCTTCAAATCAATTCAAATTCATGAAATTTTCTCATAACTCATTTATATTCACGTTTATAAATGAAATATAAATTCAAATCAATCAAACAAAATTAAAAAATTTAGCTTCCAAAATCCAAAATTTCCTAAGTCCTTTAAATTTCCTCTTAAGGACATAGCCTATATCATGATCGAATCACTTCAAATCCTTGAAATTTTCTCATAATCCATTTATATTCTCATTTATATTCACATATATAAATGAAATATAAATTCAAACAATCAAAACCAATTCCAAAAATCAAACTCAAATTCATTCAAAATCCAACCTAAGCCTTTCAAGTCAAAATCTTGAACATAGCCAAATCAACTTCAAATCAAGCCAAAATCTTGATTTTCCTTCATGATTCAATCAATCCTTCAATAATGAATTAGAATATAAATACAAACTTCAATCACTTAATAAAAACTCAATTCAAAGTCAAGCACAAATCTATTTCATGTTCACCCTTTGAACTTGAAATTGTCAAATGAATCAAAACCCATTTGACTTCAAACCACTTGCAAATGGATTTATATTTCAATCATAAGTCCATATGCAAGTTCAATCAAACTCAAATCAAGCTTTGACCAAGCCATTTGACCCACTTAGGCTCACTTGACCCAAAGTGACCTAAAGTACCCTTTATGACCAAAATTCTAATCCTAACCAAATTGGAATGAACTAAGCCCACCTATGCCTCTCATCATGATCAACAATCATCATGAGATGATCAATAAATCAAATTGGGTCAAACCAAGTCAAACCTAAGGGTTGACCATGTCAACACTTAGCCAAAATGAAACTCAACATAGCCAAAATCCACCATAGGCCAAATTGATTGAAACCAATAATCTAAGTTCATTCAGGACCAATGTTTGAACTTGACCAAGTCAACATTTGAGCCTAACCTAGCCTAATTGGCCACTTGACCCAAGTTGACCCAACTTGACCTAAAAAATCAAAATGAGTCAAAACTTGATCTAAGCCAAATTGATTGAAACCAATGAGTCAAGTTCATTCAAAATCACTTGCTGAACTTGACCAAAGCCTCAATTGGCCAACTAGACCTAACCTAGCCCAATTGACCCTGAACCCAACCTAACCTAAAGGGATCATATTGAGCAAAATTCAAACTTAACCAACATTGATTGAAAGCAAGATATTATTGGTTAGAAAGTTTTCTGTATATGGTCGCCTTCAAATATGTGGTGAAAAGAGGCAAGAATATAAAAATTCATCTTTTTGGGATGCCATGCAGATCCGTAGATGTGCTTATTCAGGTGATCAGGTACGTCATCAAGGAATAGTGTACTATCTTGAAGAGCAGTAACCCTTTAGTGGACCTAATCACCTCAATAAGGACTCTTAAGGACGATGGGTATGCATATGTACCACAGATTCTTCTCCTACTTTACATGGAAAAGTAAAGCAGAGTTTATTTTAAACTAATTTTGTTAAGTTCCCTATGGGGGCAAGCCCCCATAGTTAATTACATCCTAAGGGATGGGATCCCTTTGAAATACTCTCGATTAAGGTAAATGATCGTTGTCTTCAAAGATTTCAATAGGAAGGGACTATCAATCGATTAGTTCAATTTTGAAGATCAAATGGGATTGATGAGAGAGAAAGTTATTATCAAAGCCAAAATGGAAGATAAGTAGAGAGATGCCCATGATGCCAGGAAACCTAGCGAGCATCTCAAACTATCCTATAGTTGGGCTTTATATTTTTTTTGATTTAATATGTTTGAGTTGCATTTTTTCATTAGAAATTTAGGACTTATGATTCCTTAACACAAGATTAAGGAAATGCCTATGAGGTGAGGAATTAAGCTTATGGCCCACAAAGGGGAGAAGCAACCTTAGAACCTAAATCTAGGGAGCTTTGGTGAGGGCCAAAAGCATAATCTAAATCTAAGGCAAAAATAGGTATTTGCTTGCCTCCATAAGAGGACAACCCATTGTTTAGACTTACAACTAGGGTGGCCACCAACTAACTCATTCCTATGATTTTAAATACATGTAAGCAAGTCATATGGTTTATGCAAGATAGCTAGGCTGTTATTTATTTAGAAAGAGACTAAGTCCTTAAACTCACTTCTTAAAGATACTAGATCATGTAACGACATGCTTCAAATGACCAAAATTTAATATAATTCAAATTTCATTTTTTTTCATTTTGGACAAGTATTTTGACTTAGGCTAATAGGATTCATATGTCTAATGCCTGAGAAGTAAAACTATTGGCCAAAATCAATGAGAAGGGAGGAGGTGTCTTTCCACCATGGCTCTCAAAGGTAAAGCCAAGTTTCTCTATCAATGGTGGAAGCCCTCCAATCAAGAGTGAAATAAGATGCATTTGTGCATGATATTGTAAAAGAAATACTCATCCAGCTAAGGGGTTGCTAATTCTTTTATCTTGATTTTAAACCTAAGCTTTAGGTGAGGTTATGAATTCTTTATTTTTAATTTTGAGTTGTTAAGTTGGGTAAAAGATTTATTTCTTTCTAAGAGCCTAATCTACATCCATACATAAAGCAAGGAAGAAACTAAAAATGATGCCACTTAATGCACAAGCTAAACAAATCAACAATCAATTTATAAAGCTAATCATAAAAAGAATAAATGGCTGTTGTAGTCTGGCACCACCGCACAAACCCAAAAATAATAAATTGGGTAGCCGAGCTCTACCCTTATACAACCCAGATTATAAAGGTTATTTCTTCTTTCTTTCTTTTCTTCTTTCTTCTTCTTTTCTTCTTTCTTCTTTGGTTCTTTCTTTTGGATGGTTGAAAGGTGGATGCTCCAAAGGCTTCACATGGTGCATAAGATAGGATCTTATGACCAATGCTCATCCTAATCCTCATAGCAATCATTTCAAAATCCTAATTACATAAATTGACATGAATAGACAAAGTGGAAATCTCAAAACAAAGGTTAGCTAAAATAAACCAAACAAATCCCAAGCATGTATATTGGACTTATCACCCCACACATGGGTGACTTAGTACACCTGGCCTATTGGATTATGCTTAGGGGTATAAACACCTGCAAGAAAAATATTTATATTTTTATTATAGCACCCCTTAAGCACAATCCCCTGTAGAAAGTAATGGTTAGACTAAGATCATCCTACCATTCATTCTACACACATACATCATAACATCCAGTATAAAACATATATCACAAAATAAAAAGCATGCATCAAGACTTACACCATCCTAACCTAAAGCTAGAAGTGGTGACTTAGGCTAATGTGAGTGCTTTGAAGGTTTGTGTGGTATGCTTTGCTATGGATTTAAGTTAGAAATTTCTAAGTGTGAAGCCATGTTCAATTTAGAGGAGGGTTTCATTCAAATTTTTTAATTATTTTGGGTTGATTTTATTTCATGTTTTGATGAGGTTCATGTAAATCTTACAATTAATTACTAAGTTATAAGAGAAGGAAAGAGAAGTGGACTTCTCTTTCTTTCCCTAACCTAAGTAATTTCTAAGGTAGATTCACATTTTAGTTTTGTTTAGTGAATGTTTTGATTAAGTGTTATAATTAATCCTAAGTTTGGATGAACTCTAAACAATCCCATTCAAAAAGAAAGGCATTTTAAGATTAAATAAAATGAACCAAATTCACAAAACATACATCACTTCATTTCTTTCCCAACATGTATAACATTCATATGATTGAATCTAAAGCATATCTATACACACAAATGAGAATATTTAACACACTTTATGATGCATGCTTTGTAATTCATTTAAGGAGATTTGGATGTTTAAGATGCATGATTTTCTTTTAATAGAAAAGGGTTTCTTATCCAATTTTCACATGCACACATGAAAGTAAGAAAGGCATAAGTGAGTATTGCGCCATTGTTAACCAGAGGTGTAAGGTACAAAACCTACTTAGGGCTACTTAACCTTGGGGTTTTCCAGACTAATATAACACTTTCCTTAAGTACAAACATGTGCACAAAAGAAATGAATGGAGAAGAAAAAATGTAAAAAGTTGTATTAATTGATTCATTTTATTTATGCAATTTATGTGTACACACAAAGGTGATCCTTCTTAAGTGATAGCATAGGAATGAATAGGATATAGAATTAATCAAGTGTTAGGTTCTTTTCAAATGAACCATACATCTTACCAACTCCTATTCAAAACTATACTAAAAGAAAAGAGAAGGAAAACCTATACTGAGCACATCCTTATATCCTCTCACATGCAAGCTTATAATTAAAATATAAGTAGCACATTTTCAATTTTAGGCATTTGATTTATATGTTTTAAAAGACTAATTTAAATTTAGTAGTGATAATAGCCATTCATATTTCTACTTTAGCCAACACATGCAAATTTGACATAAAGTAAACAATTTCATTTTGAATTTGGATTTTGAAAAATATGAATGCATGAAACCACATGACATACAAATTTAACATGTTGGGGAAATAATTAAAGCAATGAAAGTATGTAAACACATTCACTTTAATTAAATCCTAAAGACATTCTTATTAAATAAGAAAGCTTAAAGTAAATCAAAGTTTAATTAAGATGATTTTTGTTTGATTTAGAGTTTGATTTAATTTTGAAAATGTGAGTTGAGTTTGCTATTTCTAACCCATTCTCACATGTGTTTGATATTTTTGTTTAATTTTTAGATGATTAGATTCAATTTTATATATTAATTAGGTTAAGGTATGAATTAAGCAAGTTAATTAACCCTTATCTATATCACCTTAGCATAGTTAACTAAGTAATTATGAGCCAATGAGATGACATAAAAACTCATAAGGAATTTAAATTTACAATGCACCTAGGATGAAAAGGGCCTAATGCAATTTGGCTCATGATTAATGGTTAATTAAGCTAAGGGATTTAACTTAAGTAATTTCAAAAACACCCCTCACACATGTGAGGTGAGTTTTCATTTCTTTAATTGAACTTAGGCTATTCAACACCTAAGCATCGACCCAAAGTAGATTAATTAAGTTCTGGAAGTTTTTTTAAAAATTTTAGAAATTAATTAAGAGAATGATTTATGAATGAACCCTTAAGTAAAAGAGGAATAAGGAAAGAAAAGAGGGTTTAGGGAATAGTTTAGGGAAATACCCCCAAAATTATTCCCTAAGCCTCCTATTCACTAGATTTGACCTTAGTCAACTCCAATGAGGGATTAAAATACTAATCCAAACCTTAGTTATCCTTAATTACACTAAGGTAGTAATTAGGAAACATAATTGCAATTCCCCTAATTAAGCCTTAAATAAATCCTAAGAAAATTATGGGAGGTAGAGGTCATCCCCTAAAACATACCCATGAAGTTTGGGATTAATCAGAAGATTAATTAAGAAGTAATTAGCAAAATAAATTTCCATTAAAACCCAAAATCAGAGAAAAGTATAATTCAAAATCCATTGAAATCATTTTTAAAATATTATAGGTTGAATTATCTTTACATAGAAATTCACCTCATATTTTTTTGAATTTTATTGAGGGAGATATGAATTTATGAAGGTTAGGAGATTAACCAAAATTAATTAAATCCCTAACTAAACTCCTCAGCTCACAGTGTGACATGCGACGATAGTGGTCAAGGCACTTTACACGTGTCTTGCATTGAGGGGATTACTAAAACATTACGTTAGGGTGGCGGCATGGCGATGGGATGCGATTTGATCCCTTCCATTTGATCAAGGATCGAACGACCACAGATCATCTCGTGGTTTTAAAAAGGATAAAGATTTCTAAAATGTGCAATTAATCTTGGCCATCCATCCAAAATTATGGATGGATGGCCAGGATCACCCTAGTTCTTCCCTGAGGCTTGATTAGAGACCATCCATGATCTAAGGGAAGATCTGAGCTCAATTGAGCTCAAATTGGAATGAGATTGTACCCACACCATCTAAGCACAATTACAAACTATCCAACTATGGATTTCACATGGCTAAATGGCTCTTACAAATATTTCTTTCACAAAGGACCAACACCTCTAAGCTAAATGGTCAAAAAATTCCATACCTTATAGGAGGTGATCACCAGAGCTTGAGCTCGATGAGACAGCTTTGTCTAGTGGAGATGAAGCCCTATTAAAAGTTTCAAGCCTTGGGGTTGAGTAGATCTCTCTATGGACCAACACCACTTTCTCCCCTTTATGGCTTTGATCCAGTTCACCTCCTCCTTATTTTGGGAACTCAAATGAGAGCTTAGGTGCACTCAACTTGATCCCCTGAGGGAGTGTGCAAGAAGAATTAGAGTAGATTTGAGTGTGGAAGAAGTTGGGAATTAAAATGAGCTCCCCTATTTTCTAAGGGAGAAAACCAAGAAAGCTAAGATTGAAATCACTCTTAGAAAGCTTTGGAATGCTCTCTGATGTTTCCTAACTTTCTCTAGTGCTCAATCAAATGTGAGGATGATTAATTCAAATTGAATTAGGGGAAATATATCTCCCTCTATGGCAATCAAATGGTCGAGCCTTAGCTTGCCATTTTGATCCAATTGACCATATGGGAGGGGTTGTTTAGGCTATTACATCTTTGTACATGGTCAGTTTGAGGTCTTGAGTGGATAAGTAACCTCCCATGTGCTTCAAATCAAGTGGAGGGAGGATTTTGAATGAGCCAATTTGAGCAAGGGGGTTGATTTTTTCCTTGGGTCCATTTGGGCTGACCCAAACCCATTGGGTTGGGTGCAACACTCTTCATTGGCTCTACTTGAGCTATTAGGATGGTATCAAGTTGATATGAAAAGGGCATGACCAAATTACCCATGGATTAGACCAAAATTTGTTCTATGGCCTAGGGTAGAATGGTTATTTACTAATTTTTCAATTTGGACATGTTTGGTATGTGGAGAAAATAGGTTTGGCCAAGTTTCATGAGATTTGGAATTCATTTGATAAGGTTTGGCTCATGTTGACCCATTTAAGTCAAAATGGATCAGCTTGGGTCAAGTTGACCAATTGGTCAAATTGGGTCAAACTAAGGTTGGGTCAAGTTCATATGACCATTTGAAATGTTTTGGTGGCTTTGGTTTGATTCAGTTTGGTTTAGGTTTGAATTTGGATCATATGACTCCATATAGGTCAAATGGGTCAAGTTGACCTATTTGACCCATTTGACATATTTGAGCTAGGTAAAGGGTAGGTTTAGGTTTGGTTAGTCATATGGAGTGGATTGGTATCTTTGTTTCAATCAATTTTGGTTAAGTTTGAATTTGGCTCAACATGACCCCAGGTCAAGTTGGGTTCAAGGTCAATTGCTGGGTTAGGTTTAGTTGGCCAAACTTTGGTCAAGTTCAACAAGTGATTTGGAATGAACTTGACCCATTGGTTTCAATCAATTTGACTTAGATCAAGTTTTGACACATTTTGACTTTTTAGGTCAAGTTGGGTCAACTTGGGTCAAGTGGTCAATTAGGCTAGGTTAGGCTCAAATGGTGACTTGGTCAAGTTCAACCATAGTTCATGAATGAACCTAGATCATTAGTTTTAATCAATTTGGCCTATGGTGGATTTTGGCTATGTTAGGTTTCATTTTAGGCTAAGTATTGACTTACTCAACCCTTAGGTTTGACTTGGTTTGACCCAATTTGGTTGATTGATCATCCCATGATCATTGTTGATCATGATGAGAGGCATAGGTGAGTTTGGTTCAATCCAATTTGGTTAGGATTAGAATTTGTCTTATAAGGGTACTTTAGGTCACTTTAGGTTAAGTGAGCCCCATGGTCAAATTTGATTTGATTTGAACTTGTTATGGACTTATGATTGTCCATTGAAGGAATATTAAGGACTTAAGGAGGTTTGAAATTTGAATTTAATTTTTTTGAATTTGATTTGATTGATTTATATTTATATTTCATTTATATATGTGAATATAAATGAGAATATAAAGTTTGAAAATCATGAGTTTGAATTGATTTGAAATTGATTTTGGCTAAGTCCTTGAAGAAGATTATGGGACTTGAAAATTTTGAATTGATTTTGAATTTTGAGTTTTTTGATTGTTTGAATTTATATTTCATTTATATATGTGAATATAAATGAGAATATAAATGATATGAGAAAATTTCAAGGATTTGAAGTTTTGATCATGATTTTTGGTTAAGTCCATTAAGATTTAAAGGATTTAGAAGGATTTGAAGTTGAATTTTTGATGGGTTTATATGATTTCAATACATATTGATATTGATTTTTGAGAAAATCAAATAAATGATGATTTGAGTTTGATTTGAAGAAGTGAGGAATGGTTAAGCTTTGAAAATTTTTAAATTAAGGATGATATTTATAATTTTGAATTTGATTTGAGTTTATAATCATATGTGTCTTAAGATAAGGAATTTAAAGTATAAAGTCCATGTCTAAGATGGAGTTGAAAATTTCTAAAAATGAGTCAACAATGGATTTGATTTTGTGAAAAAAAAACAATTATATTAATTATGATCAAAAGCGATCAAATGAATCACAAGATTAATAGAAATAATTCATTAAAAGGTTTGAAAGAATCAGAGTTGATCAATTTGGCTCACTTATGTCAAGACATAAGAGAAGAGGAAGAATCACTAAGAAAGGATTAGTGTGAACCTTCCATTGGGTAAGCAAGTTCAAGTCATCCATGGGGATGAAAGGTTTGATTTGATTTGAGTCTCACAAAAAAGATTTGTTTAAGAACTTTAAGAGGGTTGAATTTATTTCAACTTTGTTGGGTTTGAATTTTGAGATGAACCATTGGTTTGATGGATTGCTAGAGCCACCGAGGTGAGATGGTTTACCAATCAAAGAGATAGTATACTAAACACATAGTGGGTGCCAACAAAGGATGCCTTTGTATGCACATCTTAGAAAGAAAGTATAGTAGACTTATATCTTCCAAAGTAGAGAGGTTAGGATAATCTATTGGTAAGACAAGATTGAACCCACTAGAGGGGCTATTGAGTGATACATTTGGGGAAGATCAACTCAAGGATAGTTAAGATTAATTTATTTAGTTTTCTTTATTTTGAGATGAACCATTGGTTTAATGAATTTACAGTAGGGTCCATGGAGGCTAGACCAAACTAGATTTTATCAAGATAGTATACCAACCAAAAGTAGGACTATCCAACCAAAGGGATGCCTTTCATTTACAATCAAGTTGGGAAGAAAGTGCGACTACATCTTCCACAATAAGGAACCATTGGGTGATTGGTTATTTGAAACAAATAGATTGAAAGGGTTGACTATTGAGTGAATGCCTATAGGGGACTTAGATCAACTCAAGAAAAGAGGATCAAGCAGAAGGAGCTTATATCATTTAGACCTATCTCATTTACTAAACTAAGGGAAGTCTACCAACAAATTCTCCAACCATGGGGTTCTTCTAGAGAAAAGAGGGGATCAAATAACTTGGTATTGTCTAAAGGGTTGCTAGGACATGGTCCAAATAGAGTGCCCGCAAGGGATGGGGTTACTAAGGGCTTAATCCAACACCCTGGATAAGATGACATGGTTAGTCATATATCCAATAGATATTTGGTGTCAAACTCAAAGAGAAAGCACGAGGACTCATATCTGCCAAGAGTGGTGTACTCACTAGGTGAGTTCTTTATGGCATAGTGAATCAACCAACCTAAGGTGTTGTCATTTGCAACAATCATCCTGGAGAAAGCTGGACTCATCCTCTATGGGATTGTTGGGATAGTCATCTTGACCGGCGGTGATCTCACCTAGGCACTATTGAGTGAATGTCATTGGGGGACTTATCCCAAACCTTAAATATACTTGACCTAGCTAGTGCATGATAGCTAGTTCAATAAGAAAGCTCGACTCACATCTTCTTAAATAAAGTCAACATGGTAGTTCTTGGATGAAGCTTACCATATTAACAAGGTGCTCATTGATTTGCAATGGTCAAGTTAGGAAGAAAGCATAGGGACTCACATCATCCAAATAAGTGACCACTAGGGTGACATACTAGTGAGGTATCATGTAGACCTGACCTAGAGCAGCTAATGAGTTAGTGCCACAAGAGACTTGCTCCCACATCAAAATAGCTTGAGATAAAAGATTTGTGTTTATTGTTGTGCATGTGTTAAAAGGAATAGGATGCCTCTGGGGGACTCTTACACCTACCATAAATACACTAGGGGATTGATGAATTGGTGTTATAGATGGAAAATAGGATTCCCACTAAGAAAGGATGTCATTTGGGTTCTCTCACACCAAATTTAGTTATGCTAATCAAAATAGGATGCTGCTTGGGTTCTCTTACACCTATTCTAATTGCATTAGGAGATTGTGTTTATGTTGTGAAAGAGGGATAGGATGCCACTGGGGGACTCTCACACCAACCCTAGACACATCATGGTGGATTCACAAGACAAGCTAACAATGCCCCAAAAAAAGAGAAGATTTGATGAATGGAATCATATTTTTGTTCTTTTATTAAAATTATTTTCAAACATGATTTGTTTCATGGATAATATTTCCTTAGATAGAGCCTATTAATTGGAAGCATCGGGTGTTCCCCTTTACAATTAATAAGCTGATAAGATCCTCCTTGGTAGGCCTTCTCTATGACATAGGGGCCTTCCCAAGTGGGTTCAAACTTACCTCCCATCTTTTGACAATAATTTGTCTCCTTAGGACTAACACAAGTTTTCCTACTTGAAAAGACCTAGGGCTGACCAGCTTGTTGTGAGCTTGAATCATTTAGGCACTTGTACAGCTCGAGGTTCTGGCACGCTCGTAGGCGACTCTCCTCCAAACCTTGAGCTCTTCTAACCACAACTTTGCATTTTGCTCTATAGTGATCTTGTTACCCAATGCTATCCTTAGTGATGGGAGTTAAACTTCTAAAGGAAGAACGACTTCAGACCCATACACTAAGGAAGAAAGGGTAGACTGAGTTGGAGTTCGGTATGTGGTGCGGTAGGCCCACAAGGCTTCTACCAACTACTTATTCCACTATCATTTGTTGTCATTAAGAGTCTTCTTCAGTATCTGGATGATAGTTTTGTTGAATTATTCTACTAAGCTAGTTGCTATAGGGTAGTAGATGGTGGAGTATCTCCAATCTATACTATGTCTTCTGGCAAAGCTTTTGATCTTCGTGCTTTTGAATGTAGTACCATTACCGAATATAATTCATCGACACACCCAAACCTATATACAATATGGTTCTTGAAAAGCTAAAGCACATGTTGAGCTGTGACCTCTCTAAGTGGGATGGCATCTGCCCACTTGGAAAAGTAGTCGGTGGTAGCTAAGATGAATCGATGCCCCTTGGAAGAAGGAGGATCGATCGGACCACAATGTCAGTACCCCAACACTCAAATGGCCATGAGGCCAATGTAGGGTGGTTGGTGGAGGAAAATACCATGCACAATACTGATGGCATATCATAGCTACATCCATGTGATGTAATCATTGATGTGATAGTATCCAAGTTGATCTTCATCTTCATCTTTCAATCAGATTAATGTGCTCCACATAGACTTGAGTGTACCTAAGTTACAATGCCACGATCTTAATGTTTGTCTAAACAATGTAACCACATTTGGTCAAAGGATCGGCGATACAAGAAGCCATCAATGAGAGCATAAGATAGAGCTCTCTATTTCATTTGATGGACTTGTGACTTTTCTTGAGGTAGTTTGCTGGTGTTCAAGTAATCTATGAACGGTTGCCTCCAATCCAGCTCCTTCTCCATTTTGGCAACGATAACCTCCCCTTCAAGAGAAAGTCTCTTGATGAGTTCAACATCAATAAGGGATAGGAATTATCTATTTTGGACCCTTATTGAAATGGACTCATCTTCCGGACATGCCAATTCTTTGGCAAGTTTGGCCAAAGCATCTACTACCGTGTTCTCTACTCGGGGAACCTTGTAGATGGTGACTTCAAGAATTTGGGCCAATAGCTTCATGGTATACTCATAGTAATGACGAAGCTTTGGTTTGAGAACCTGGTAGGATGTAGCAATCTAGTTGATGACCAACTGAGAATCCCCAAAGATGTTGATGCTCTTGACACTGATAGTGATGGATAACTCCAGACTAGTAATCAAAGCCTCATACTCATCTTCATTGTTGGTGCAAGGGTTGAAACAATATTATGAGAATCTCATTACATCATGGCTTGCAGTTAAAAGAATTATTCCTACCCCTTCCTTTCCTGGGAGAATAGATCATGGTGCTTCACCTTTAAGAAAAGAAGCTGCACCATCAAAATGCATCTCCCATCGGTAGTTGCCGGCCTTCCCTAAGTTCATGATTTGTTCATCAGGGAGATCATCACTAAGTGGATAATCAACTGGAAGTGGGTGTGCTACTAAGAAATTTGCTAGTGCCTACCGCATGGAGGGGTATGAATGTGATATCAAATTGTGAAAGTATCATGAACTAGGGAGCCAAACATCTGAATAGCATTGGCCGTGTCATGAGATATTGCAATGGATTTGTTCTGGAGATTAAGTTCACCTTATGAGAAAGCATATAGTGTCGTAGCTTTTGGGAAAGAAAGATCAGAGCTAGGAAATGTTTCTCAATAGGTGTATAGTTCACTTCAGTAGGAAGCAGACTACAGTTGAGGTAGTAGAGAGCACTCTCCTTTCTGTCGTCATTGGTTTGGGCCAACAAGAAATTGAGAGAGTCATCCAATGTAGTAGTGTATAGGATGAGTGGCCTACCCGAGATAGGGGTTGCTAGAATTGGCGGCTTCACTAAATACTTCTTGATATCTTCAAAGGCTTGCTAGCACTTGTCATCCCACTTGAACTTGGCATCCTTTTTGATAAGTGCTAAAAATGGCTTGCATCTTCCCGATAGGTTGGAGATAAAGCATCTTAGATATGCCAACCATCCATGGAAGGATCTGAGTTGAGTTAAACTCCTAGGAGGTGGCATTTCTAAGATAGCTTTGATCTTTTCAGGATCTATTTCTATTCCCCAGTGTTAAATAACAAACCCAAGGAATTTTCCTGAAGCCACTCCGAATGCACACCTCAGGGGATTCACTTTGAGGTTATATTATCTTAACCATTTAAAAACTACTCTCAAGTCAGAGAAGTGGTCTTCCTTTTCTCTTCTTTTGACTACTAAATCATCAATGCAGCACTTAACCTGATGATGGATGATTTCATTGAAGATCTGAGTCATGGCCTGTTGGTATGTAGCACCGATTTTAATGAAAGGCATGACCCTATAATAGAAGATTTCAATCGAGGTTCAAAAGCGGTTTCTTTCATCTTTAGGAGACATCTTGATTTGGTTATAGCCAACCCATCCATGAAAGAGAAAAGCGCATGAGATGAGTGATGTCCACCATTAATTAAGAAAACTCATTCTTAGGACATGCCTTGTTTAAGTCCCTAAAATCGATGCATATGCAAATTTGGCCATTCTTCTTCTTAAATGGGATAACTCTAGCTAACCAGGTAGGATATTTTTCTTCCTTGATGAAACCAACATCAATCAGTTTTTTGACCTCAGAAATGACCTGTTGTTCAATTTCTAATCGCATGTGTCTAGGAGCTTGCTTAATAGAGGTAGCGTTAGGGTCTATTTCTAGCTTGTGGACTACTATGTCAAGAGATAATCTGGGCATTTCTTCATAACTCCATGCGAAGCAGTCTTTAAACTCAGTCAATAGCCTAACTAAGTCATTAGTTTCTTCTTCATTCAACAACAAACTGATGTATGTCAAGCATGGATTTTCTTTTATCCCGAGGTTGATTTTTTTAAGCTTGTCAATTGTTGAATGAATCTCCTCTTCAAATTCTAGTGGTGCCTCTTTGATTTTGAGATCATCTGGATTATCTGAGATTTATAAACACACATTCTCATAAGAGTTATGGTTATGTGAGAAGAAACTATCGGACTCAAATGATTAGTAACAACTAGTAATCTTCCTCATCGGAACTGTGCAATCCTAGTCCTACTCTTAATTGTGCTTCCCCTATATTATTCCATAGCTTCAAAGTACTCTAACCATGCTTGAACCATGTATGGAACTAAACCTTTGTATAAGATTATGAACACAATAGTAAAAGTCAAATGGTAATTCCATTAATTCTTTAAATGAATCCTCCTCAAGTTCTACATCAACTTAAGACTTGAGGATGATGATCCCAAAAAAACCTCTTGCTTCATGTCCTTTGGAAGACTTAGGGACTTCCTTAACTATCAACCTTCTACTTTTTTGAGATGTAAGTGAGGTAAGCTAAGGTTCTTAACTATTGCCTAATAGTTTCACATAAACCAGATTTGAATACTTTGCTTTATTTGGAGGCCTGGTCTTCATCTCTGTCTGGATTGAAAGTCACCTCCAAGGGAACCTGCTGAGAGGGGTTTGCTGGTATTCTAATCACATTATGAGAGAAATAGAAGAATACAATCAATCAGAAGTGACATAGATGTAATTCAAACTAGCTTTATTCTTCAATTTCTCAAAATTATTTGGAGGTACAAAGTAGAAATCAAGTAAAGTGAGTGGGGTAAGAGATTGGATGCCCTTATCTGATGATATAAGAGTTCTACTAGTAGAAGAAATAAAAGAGCTAGCTGAAGTGGAAGAAGTCATCGATGTGGAATCTGTAATTGTAGGCTGGAGGCTGGACATGGTCGATGGCTATGCTAAAGGGCTATCCTGGGCTGACACATGTTGTTGTTGCTGTTGCTACTACTTCTTTGGTTTTGGTAGGATCACATGTATCCCCAAGGATTACCCTAATGGAACTGTAAGGTTGTTCCATTAGGTATTCCTTCAGGATAACTATAGCACCGGTCTTGAAACTGTGTTCAAGCCAGTCCTTGAATGTAAAGTAATCCTCCAAAACATGGCCTAGCATATAGTGGTAAGGGCAAAAATTTGAATCATGACTTTTCCTACTTCCTCCGGTATCCTAGGCTCGGGTAACTGAAAATCAGGCTTCTTTAAGAAATTCTTCAAGATCTTCATAATACCTCCCTCATAAAAGAATAAGGTTTGTTTTAACTTATCTAAAGAGAAGGTGGACCATAGCTACGGAGTATTAGTGCCACTCTGGTGGTGGGGTATGGGCGTCTTTGGACATGGAGGCTATTATGGGTGGTAGGCTACCTGGTGGCAAAAGAAGTGGAGGCTCTTGAAGTTGGTATCTCGGTGGTCTTTGGTTTCCCCTTCAACCATGATGCTCCTTCTTCTCATAGACCTTTTGTGGCTTACTTAGGAAGTGATCTTCAAAGGCTACTATTTCCTCTCCTTGTAGCCACCACCTTGATTAGCTTCTCAAATATCTTGATAGTGAAGCCCTTAAGCATAAAGGCGACCGATCCATGGATATTCTTCAAAATAATCTCAATGGCATGTTGTTCAGACAGCTACGGTTCACACTTCATAATCAAATTATGCCATCGAAGAATATAATCAATAAGGGACTCACCAAGGTGTTGCTGTGCTAAAATGAGATGGCCTACAGTAACCTTTTGCTGAGCTCCAACAAACCTCTTGATAATGAGTCGCTCCAACTTAGCAAATGTATTTACTAAATTGTTGGAAAGTTTAGCATAGCAAAAAAGAATTACCCACTAAGCTACTAATGAAGAGGCAAAAAAAGCAAAGCATCACGCCACATTGCAATAACTCGAAATGTGCTATATGCTGCCTTGGGTTCCACTGCCATCAAATATTTTGAAGGAAGGTGGCACGAAACCCTTGGGATATTGGATAGCATCAAATTCCTCTAGGTAGGGTCTACCCTTTGGAACCGATGATCCTCACCAAGCTTGAGCCAATGCTTCCTTCACTTGCTACTCAACCATGGATTTTATGTCTTTTTCTTATATGGAGGTACTTTCCACTACCTTCCTATACATTCTTGTGCTACCTTGCTCAATGGGAGGTAAAGTCTTGACTCGATCCAAGACATGAACTAACTCAGGCTGACTGATGCCGACTGTAGTAGGATGAACTAATGTGGCTTATTTCTGAAGCACTAAAATTGCTACTAATAAGTCCTCTAACTATCATGCCATCCTATCTATCTGCTTGTCTTTCTATCTCAACTAATGTCGAAGGTGTTGGGCTGATGCTACGGTGTCTTCCTGATCAACCTCATCACCTTCCATGGCTTGTTATTCCCTAAGAAGATGTCCTCTAGTGTCTACCATGCAGACTCCAGCTGAGTCTCCCAACAAGTTATCTTCATTTGGATCGAAGCTGACTTTCTCTTCATCTGACTAGTCGTACCCCATAATTTCCTTCTTTTCCATGAAATAATGTGCCACTATCTCATCTAATGAATGATCAATCTGAGTGTACGAATAATCTATGAGGTGTGATCATTATGGTGCTTGAGAATCGACTGCACACCTTTGGAGAGTCAATCTTATGTAGATTATACTTGCTAGATGCATGACACTCCTGACTACCACTAGCTATGAGAGGGGTAACAATCCAAGGATGTTCCACTATCATTGGTGTAGCTGGACTATCATCTGTAATATCTAAAATAACTATCACCATCTCCACATCCTA
Organism: Cymbidium sinense; assembly: GCA_021442155.1. NCBI lineage: Eukaryota > Viridiplantae > Streptophyta > Magnoliopsida > Asparagales > Orchidaceae > Cymbidium > Cymbidium sinense. The sequence continues at coordinate 33,018,277 of CM038227.1, forward strand.
TTTTATTGGCGGAGTTGGTGAAGGGATGACCACGATGCTTCAAGGTCGCCACTCCTTCCACCACTACTAGGGTAGAAGGTCGAGGAGAACTTGGCCTTGCCATAATAGGTGATGTGGATGGGGTAGGATCCCTTGGCCATAGTCAGATCACCAATGGGGTGCGCTTCTCCCCGGATATGACCTTCATGGCCTTTGTTGGAATAAGAGATGATGTGACCTAGATTGGTGATGGCAGATGAGGGGTAGAGCTATGGGGTGAAGACACCACCAACTCTCTATACATAGGAGCTGCCCTCTTATGGTGACTAGTCCCAGTAAGAAGGATCTTTGTCACTATGGTGGGTAGCGTCATTGAGAAAAATCAATAAGTCGGAAGGCCGGCACAACCTCTACCTCTCCCTACTGGTGATGTGAGTTGTATGGGCCTCTCAGGCCCTCTCCTGGCGAATATGCTTCCCCACACTATGGGGGATGATGGATCTGAGATCAAGCGAGCTCGGACTCACGACATCCATAAGCTCACTGCTGTAAGATAAATTAAAGGCCATATGACCTCCTACTCTAGTAGCGTGATGTTGCACCACTAGTGGAGGTGATGAGTGAATCCTCTAACATCCTCCTGCTAACATAGAGAGGATGGGCTGGTTTATTACGGTGGTGAAGTAACAATGAGAAAATCTCAATGAATGGGCTGCCTTCTCACTTAGTGATCCGGTGTGATACCACTTGATCATCATTCTCTTACATGTGTCAGGTAGGATGGGAGGAGTGAGAGCTAGACCCATACTCAAAAGTAGGGAGGCAAGCCACGAGATCGGGAGCCTTACCCTTAGAGTGCAGATGAAAGGGTGCTAGCCTCACTAGGCGAGAAACCATAGAGGCTAATGGGAGCTGCGTACTATCATAGCAAGCCGGTGGGACTACCACGCTTTCCTCTTCGAGGAGACATCGAGTCGAGGGTAGATCAATCGATGACCGACGTCATCGTGGTCCTACTGACTGTAGTGAGGAGAGTGCCCTCACAAGTAACCCTCGCTCCCTTGAATCTCCTACAAAAGTGAATCAGATGTGTATGGTATAGTCGGGGGAAGTTGGCTTGGTCCAAAGCCAAATCCATTCCATGAGGGAAAGTGAAAATGAACTTCTATGAACCAGCCATCTCAACAACGTAAAGACTAAAAAATTAACTATCATTGTATCAGACTATAAGAACGCAATAGAAATGAACTTGTATCGATTTCTATCTTTGTAGATTTTGAATTTGAATTTTTTAAAATTTGAACCCACATCCAACAACTTGGAAGTGTTAAGTGGGGTTCAAATAGATTTGAGAATTTTTATTGAAAGATGAATTTTGAATGTGAATCCAACTTCAACAAATTTTGGTATGTTGAAATACGGATTCAAATATTTTGAGAAGGATTCTTCCATATGTTCATTTTTATTTGAATTTAGATATTTGTTTTTATTTAAGGACCCATTCCTTTAACAAATTTGGGTATGTCAAAGTAAGGGTCAATTAATTTTGTTTTTGTTTAGTGATTTTGGAATTTTATTTACTTAGCAAATTTGGGTATGCTAAGTGAAGTGGTTGAAAGTGGTTGTTTATTTTTGTGAATTATTGTTTGATTGATTTTTTCCCCTAGAAAATTTAGGTATGCTAAGTGAGGAATCCAAGTGTGTTTTGTTTGATTTTTAAAAATAGAATTCTTAGCAAATTTAGGTATGCTAAGAAAAATCCTAAGTGTTTCATTTGTTTATTGGATGTTTTGATTTTTTTTGAAAGAGTAGGATCCTTAGCAAATTTAAGTATGCTATGGAAATCCTAAGTGTTTCATTTTTATTTTGATTTGTTTGATAGGGGAGACTTTACTTTCACAAATATGGTATGCTAAGGTTGAAGTCTCACTTAGTTTTGTGAAATGGAAATTTCACTTAGTAAATTTGAGTATGCTAAATGAAATTCCAAAAGATTTGTTCAAAATTTTGTGATTTAGTTTGGTTTTGAAAATGAAAACTTCTCCTTAGCAAATTTTGTATGCTAAGGAATGAAGTTCCAAAAGTGCTTGAAAATTTTTGGTTTTGACTTTTGGAGACTTCACTTAGCAAATTTGAGTATGCTAAATGAAGTTCCAAAATGTGTTTGAAAATTTTGGTTTTTGAATTTGAAAACTTCACTTAGCAAATTTGAGTATGCTAAATGGTGTTCCAAAATTGTTTGAAAATTTTTTGATGTTTTGGATTTGGAGACTTCACTTAGCAAATTTGAGTATGCTAAATGAAGTTCCACTGTGTTTTAAAATTTTTGATTTTAGATTTGGAGACTTCACTTAACAAATTTGAGTATGCTAAATGGAGTTCCAAATATGTTTTGAATTTTGATTTTGGATTTGGAGACTTCACTTAGCAAATTTGAATATGCTAAATGAAGTTCCAAAATGTGTTCAAATTTTGATTTTGGATTTGGAGATTTCACTTAGCAAATTTGAGTATGCTAAATGAAGTTCCAAAATGTGTTTTGAAAATTGTTTGAAATATGATTGTTAAATTTTAATTTTTTGAAAGTGGACTTCCATTAAACAAATTTGGGTATGTAGAAATGGGAATCAATCTTATTTCTGAAATGTGAAAATTTTGTTTTGTGTGTGATTATTGCTTTTATAAAGAATGAATTCAAACTTAATCATATATGAGATATGTTTAAGTGGGATTTCAAATGATATTATTTTTAGTTGGGAATGAAATCTTCATTTAATAAATTTGAGTATATTAAATGAAGGTGTTAATGTGTGCTTTTGAAAAATTTAATTTTATTTGAAAATGGAACTACCATTCAATATGTATGAGTGTATTGAATGGAAAGGTTCATGTGTGCTTTTTGAAAATTTAATTTTTGATTTTGATTTTTGGGAAGATGATTATTCATTTTATTTTGAAAATGAAATCTTCATCAAAATGAATTGAAGGAAGATGTTCATTTGTGCTTATGGAAAAGATTGTTAGTTTTATTTTTAAAAATCCCTATATGTAACAATTATGAGAATTGTTAAATGAGGGTGAAAAAATTTTGTGGAAAATATTTTATTAAGTGCATTTTTGAAAAGGTTCTTTTTGAAAAGCAAAGTTCTTATGGAAAATTTATTGTGTCTTTATTATTTTAGAATGAACCTTTCCTTATCATAAAAATGATAAGAAGGAAGTCTTTAAATATTTTCTCTTTATTTAGATCTTTTTATTATTACCCATTGGAGAATTTAACAGAGGTTTTAAGACCAACACAGAGTGAGGTCCTAAAACCTAAAGATGTTGCTAACTCAACTTAAGAATGAAATAAGTTAAGTACCAATAAAAAGAAAGATAGTTTCAGATTCATATCAAAGTACAAACCGACTATCAATAGTCAAATATAATGAACATTTATCAAAGATGGAGAGAGGAACCATCCCCAGTAGAGTCACCAGAAAAATCTGTTGGTTAGAAAAATTTCTATATATGGTCACCTTCAAATCTGTGGTGAAAAGAGGCAAGAATATAAAAATTCATTTTTTTGGGATACCACGTAGATCTGCAGATGTGCTTATTTAGGTGATCGGGTATGTCATCAAGGAACAGTGTACTTTCTTGAAAGACATAACTCACTACCCTTTAATGGACCTAATCACCTTAATAAAGACTCTAAGGATGATGGGTCTGCATATGTACCAGAGATTCTTCCCCTACTTTACATGGAAAAGTAAACCAAGATTTATTTTAAATCGAGTTTGTTAAGTTCCCTATAGGGGCAAGCCTCCATAGTTAATTACATCCTAAGGGATGGGATCCCTTCGATATACTCTCGATTAAGGTAAATGATCGTTGCCTTCAAAGATTTAAAAAGAAAAGGACTATCAATCGATTAGTTTATTTTTGAAAGATCAAATGGGATTGATCAAAGAGAGGGAGTTATTATCAAAGCCAAAATGGAAGATAAGTAAGAGATGCCCATGATGCTAGGAAATCTAGTGAACATCTCAAACTATCCTATAGTTGGGTTGATTTTTTTGAAATTGATTTAATATGTTTGAGTTGCATTTTTTCATTAGAAATTTAGGACTTATGATTCCTTAACACAAGATTAAAGAAATTCCTGGTGAGGAATTAAACTTATGGCCCACAAAGGGGAGAAGCAACCTTAGAACCTAAATCTAGGGAGCTTTGGCGAGGGACAAAAGCACAACCTAAATCTAAGGCAAAAATGGGTATTTGGTTTGCCTCCATAAGAGAGGACAAACCTCCCGACTGTTTGGACTTACAACCGCCTAGGGGTGGGTGCCAAATAACTCCTTCCTATGATTTTAAATACATGTAGGCAAGTCATATGCTTCATGCAAGATAGCTAGGTTATTATTTATTTAGAAAGAGACTAAGTCTTTAAACTCACTCTCTAATGAGACTAGATCATGTAAAGGCATGCTTCAAATGACTTAAATTTAATGCAATTCAAATTTCATTTTTTTTTCATTTTGGGCAATTATTTTGACTCGGGCTAATATGATTCATATACTGCGTGAGAAGTAAAGTTATTGGCCAAAATCAATGAGAAGGGAGGAGGTGTGTTTCCACCATGGCTCTCAAAGGTCAAGCCAAGTTTCTCTGGAAAAGGTGGAAGCCCTCCAATCAAGAGTGAAATAAGATGCATTTATGCATGATATTGTAAAAGAAATACTCATCCAGCTAAGGGGTTGCTAATTATTTTATCTTGATTTTTAACCTAAGCTTTAGGTGAGGTTATGAATTCTTTATTTTTAATTTTGAGTTATTAAGTGGGTAAAAGATTTATTTTTTCCTAAGAGCCTAATCCACATCCAGGCCATACATAAAGAAAGGAAGAAACTAGGAAAATGATGCCACTTAATGCACAAGCTAAACAAATCAATAATCAATTTATAAAGTTAATCACAAAAAGAATAAAAGGCTGTTGTGGTTGGGCAACACGCACAAACCAAAAATGACAAATTGGGTAGCCAAGCTCTTCCCTTATACCACCTAGATTACAAATGAATTAAATTAAAATTAAGCAAGGAATTAATTATTATGGGGGTCTTCAAGCTTTATTTCTTCTTTCTTCTTCTTTTCTTCTTTCTTCCTGGGTTCCTTCTTTTGGATGGCTGAAAGGTGGATGCTCCAAAGGCTTCACATGGTGTATAAGATAGGATCTTATGATAAATGCTCATCCTAATCCCCATAACAATCATTCAAACATCTTAATTGAACAAATTTACATGAAAAGGAAAAGTGGAGATCTAACTAACACCAGCAAAACAAAGGTTAGCTAAAATAAACCAAATAAATCCCAAGCATGTATATTGGACTTATCACCCCACACATGGGTGACTAAGTCCTAATATTGGAATATGCTTAGGGTATAAACTACAAGAAAAAAGCATTTATATTTTATTACATCATTAAGCATAATCCCTTGCAGAAAATAATGGCTAGACTAAGATCGACCCACCATTCATTCTACGCACATACATCCTAACATCTAGTCTAAAACATATATCACAAAAAAAAAAGCAAGCATCAAGCCATGCACCAAACTAACCTAAAGCTAGATGTGGGGACATAGGCTAATGTGTGTGCTTTGAAGGTTTGTGTGGTATGCTTAGCTATGGCTTTAAGTTTGAATTTATTAGTGTGAAGCCATGTTAAATTTAGAGGAGGGTTTCATTCAAATTGTTTAATTATTTTGGGTTGATTTTATTTCATGTTTTGATTAGGTTCATGTGAATCCTACAATTAATTACTAAGTTATAAAGAGAGAGAAAGAGAATAAGACTTCTCTTTCCCTAACCTAAGTAATTTCTAAGGTAGATTCACATTTTAGTTTTTTGTTTAGTGAATGTGTTTATTAAGTGTTTTAATTAATCCTAAGTTTGATGAACTCTAAAAATCTCATTCAAAAGAAAGGCATTTTAAGATTAAATAAAATGAACCAAATTCACAAAACATACATCTTCATTTCTTTCCCAACATGTATAACATGCATATGAATGAATCCTAAGCATATCTATACACACAAATGAGAATATTTAACACACTTTATAATGCATGCTAAGTAATTCACTTAAGAAAATTTAGAAGTTTAAGATGCATGATTTTAATTTAATAGAAAAGGGTTTCTTATCCAATTTTCACATGCACACATGAAAGTAAGAAAGGCATAAGTGAGTACAGTGCCATTGTTAACCAGAGATGTAAGGTACATGACCTACTTAGGGCTTCTTAAAGCCTCGTGACCTTGGGGTTGTCCAGCCAAATATACCACTTTCCTTAAGTACAAACATGTTTACAAAAGAAATGAATGGAAAAGAAAGAATGCAAAAAGTTGTATTAATTGATTCATTTTATTTATGCAATTTATTTGTACAAGCATAGGTGGCCCTTCTTAAGTGGTAGCATAGGAATGAATAGGATATATAATTAAGCAAGTGTTAGGTTCTTTTAAATGAACCATACATCTTACCAACTCTTATTCAAAACTATACTAAAAGAAAGAGAAGGAAAACCTATACTAAGCACATCCTTATATCCTTTCACATGCAAGCTTATAATTATAATATAAGTAGCACACATTTAATTTTAGGCATTTGATTTATATATTTAAAAAAAATAATTTGAATTTAGTAGTGATAATATCCATTCATATTTCTACTTTAGCCAACACGCAAATTTGACATAAAGTAAACAATTTCAATTTTGAATTTGGATTTTGAAAATTATGAATGCATGAAACCACATGACATACAAATTTAACATGTCGGGGAAAGAAGCAATGAAAGTATGTAAACACTTTCACTTTAATTAAATCCTAAAGACATTCTTATGAAATAGGAAAGCATAAAGTAAATTAAAGTTTATTTAAGATGATTTTTGTTTAATTTAGAATTTGATTTAATTTTGAAAATGTGAGTTGAGTTTGCTGTTCCTAACCCATTCCACATGTGTTTGATATTTTTTGTTTAATTTTTTAGATGATTAGATTCATTTTATATATTAATTAGGTTAAGGTATGAATTAAGCAAGTTAATTAACCCTTATCTATATCACCTTAGCATAGTTAACCAAGTAATTATGAGCCAATGAGATGACATAAAAACTCACAAGGAATTTAAATTTGCAATGCACTTGGGAAGAAAAGGGCCTAATGCAAGTTGGCTCATGATTAATGATTAATTAAGCTAATGGGTTTAACTTAAATAATTTCAAAAACACCCCTCACACTTGTGAAGTGAGTTTTTATTTCTTTAATTGAACTTAGGCTACTTAACACCTAAGCATTTTCCAAAAGTATATTAATTAAGTTTTGGAAGTTTTTTAGAATTTTTAAAAATTATTTAAGAGAGTAATTAATGAATTAACCCTTAAGTAAGAGAGGTTTAAGAAAAGAAAAGAGGGTTTAGGGAATAGCTTAGGGGAAATACCCCAAAATTATTTCCTAAGCCTCCTATTCACTGGACCTGACCTTAATCAACTCCAATGAGGGATTAAAACACTAATCCAAACCTTGATTATCCTTAATTAAATTAAGGGAGTAATTAGGAAATTGATCCAAAATGGCAAGTGAAGCTTTAGTCATTTGATTGCCATTAAGGGAGATATACTCCCCTTAATTCACTTCAATTCCAACAGAGGCATATTCGATTGAAGCCTAGAGAGTCATAGAAGTCATTTACAAGAGATCCTAAATAGTGAGATTGAATTTGGCATTTCTAAGTTTTCATCCTTTGAAGATGGGAGGTCCTTTTGCAAACTTCCTATACTCAAACTCACTCAATTCCCTTTGCAGAACCTAATCGAGCTTGCCTAAGCTCTCTTCTAAGTTCATGAAGCAAGGGGGGGGGGGGGGATCCATTTTAATGAAAATTGAGCTCAAACTAAGGAAGAGGCGACCCATAGGAAGATCCACTCAACCTCAGCCTCTCAAACTTTTACCAATACTTCATCTCAACCAGACGAAGCTTCTCCAAGGGAATCAAGCACCGGAGATCACCTCTGGCAAGGCATGTCATTTTTTGACCATTAAACTCAATGTGGGGTGGAGCTTTGTGAAAAAATTTTAATCCCATGGAATTTTTACCATCAGATGTGCTTGTCATTAGGTTTAGATGGTGTGGGTTGATTTTCAATCCAATCTTAGCTTCGATTGAGCTCGGATCTTCTCTTTGAAAGTGAATGGTCCCCAGTTTTCAAAGGAAAGAATAGAGAAGATCTTTGGCCATCCATCTGCACATTTTGGATGGACGATTAAGATTAAAATGAGATTTATAATTAATTTTATCCCTCAATGGCGCTTTAATCTATGTCAATCCTTGATAGCGACTAAGGCAAGCATAGCTTGTGCCATCTTGATAATATGATGAGATGTTTAAGTGGCCAATCAGAGCACATCGCATGTAAAGGGATGTCGCATCAGCACATGCATGGCACGTCGTAGGATTAAGGAATTAATTATGGTTTATTTAATTCTAATTAATTGCCTAAACTTTATATCTCAACCTACAAAATTTAGAAAAATTTGTAATAAATTGCATTAGAAAGATAATTGAACATAGAATATTCTAAAATTGATTTTGATTAATTTTTAATACTTCTTTTCTCTTAATTTGGGTTTATTGAAAATATTAATCTACTAATTACTCCCTAATTAATTCATTGATTAATCTTAAACTTCTTGAGTGTATTTTGGGGGATGACTTCTACCTCCCCTAATTTTCTTGGTATTTATTGGTGGTTTGATTGGGGAAATTTCTAATTCATTTCCTAATTACCTCCTTAATATAATTAAGGTTAATTAAGGGTTTGATTATTGGTTTAATCCTTTTTTGAAGTTGATTAAGGTTTGTTTCAGTGAATAAGAGGTTTAGGGAGTAATTTTGGGGCATTTCCCCTAAGCTATTCCTTAAACTCCCTTTTCTTTCTTAATCCTCTCTTAATTAAAGGTTAATTCAATAATTACCCTCTTAATTAATTTATTAAAATTCTAAAATTTTCTAGAACTTAATTAATTTAATTGGGATAGATGCTTAGGTGTTCAAGAGCCTATGTTCAATTAAGGTAATCAAAATTTAACTCATATGTGTGAGGGGTGTTTTGAAATTACTTAAGTTAAACCCCTTAACTTAATTAATCATTAATCATGAGCCAAATTGCATTATACCCCTTTCTTCCTAGGTGCATTGAAAATTTAAATTCCTTGTGAGATTTCATGTCATCTCATTGGCTCATAATTATTTGATTAACTATGCGAAGGTGGTGTATGTAAGGGGTAATTAACATGCTTAATTCATACCTTAACCTAAGCAAAATAAAAAAATGAATCTAATCTCCTAAAAATTGAACAAAAATATCAAACACATGTGTGAATGGGTTAGAAACAACAAACTCAACTCACATTTTCAAAATTAAATCAAATTCAAAATCAAACAGAAATCATAAATAAACTTTGATTTACTTTAAGCTTTCTTATTTCATATGATTGTCTTTAGGAATTAATTAAAGTGAATGTGTTTACATGATTTAATTGCTTTAGTTCTTCCCCAACATGATAAATATGTGTTTCATATGGTTTCATGCATCCATGCTTTTTAAAAATCAAATTTAAAAATGAAAATGTTTCCTTTATGTCAAATTATATGTGTTGGCTAAAGTAAGAATATGAGAGACTATTATCACTATTAAATTCAAATTATTTTTAAATATATATAAATCAATTATCAAAACTGAAAGTGCATTACTTATATCTTACTTATAAGTTTGCATGTAAGTAAAATATAAGGATGTGCTTAGAGTAGGTCTTTCCTTCTCCTCTCTTTTAGCATAGTTTTGAATAGGATTTGGCAAAGTGTATAGTTCATTTAAAAAGAACCTAACGCTTGCCTAATTCCATATACTATTCATTCCTATGCTATTACTTAAGAAGGATACCTATACTTGTACATATAAATTGCATAAACAAAAATAAATCAACCAACATAAACTTTTGCATTCTTTCTTTTCCATTCATTTCTTTTGTACACATGCTTGTATTTAAGGAAAGTGGTATATTAGTCTGGACAACCCTGGGTTGTGAGGCTTTAAAAGCCTTAAGTAGGTCTTGTACTTTACACCCCTAGTTAATGACATCATACTCACTTATGCCTTTCATACATTCATATGTGCATGTGAAAATTGGATAAGAAACCCCTTTGTTACTTAATGAAAATCATGCATCATAAACATTCAAATTTTCTCAAATGAATTGCTTATCATGCATCATGAAGTGTGCTAAATATTACTCTTTGTATGTATAGATATGTTTAGGAATCATTCATATGTATGTTATACATGTTGGGATATAAATGAAGTGATGTATGTTTTATTAATTTAGTTCATTTTACTTAATCTTAAAATGCCTTTCTTTTTGAATAGGTTTGTTTAGAGTTCATCTAAACTTAGGATTAATTAAAATATATAATAAGGAATTCACTAAGCAAAAATAAAACATGAATCCACTTTATAAATTACTTAGGTTAGGGAAGGAAAGAGAAGTTCTCTTCTCTTTCCTCTCTTATAACTTAGTAATTAATTATTCACTTGTACTAATAAAATATAAATTAAAAATCAACCAAAAATAGTTAAATCACTTAAATGAAACCCTCCTTTAAGTTTAACATTCTTCACACTTGGAAAATTCTAACTTAAAGCCATAGCTAAGCATACTACACAAACCTCTAAAGCACACACATTAGGCTAAGTCACCACTTCTAGCTTTAGGTTAGGATAGTGTATGGTTTGATGTTTTACTTTTATTTTGTGATATATTTTTTAGTCTAGATGTTAGGATGTATGTTTGTAGAATGAATGGTAGGGCGATCTTAGTCTAACCATTATTTTTTATAGGGGATTATGCTTAAGGGGCACTGTGATAAATAAAAATATAAATACTTTTGTTGTGCAGGTGCTTATACCCCTAAGCATAATCTAATAGGCCAAGTGGACTTAGTCACCCATGTGTGGGGTGATAAGTCCAATATACATGCTTGAGATTTGTGTGGTTTGTTTAGCTAATCTCTATTTTATAGGTGTAAGTTAGATTTGCTTTTTCCTTTTCATGTAATTTTTGTAATTAAGATTTTGGAATGATTATTATGGGGATTAGGATAAACATTGGTCATAAGATCTCATCTTATACACCATGTGAAGCCTTTGAATCACCTTCCAACCATCCAAAAGAAGGAACCAAAGAAAAAAGAAGAAAAGAAGAAGAAAGAAGAAAAGAAGAATGAAGAAATGAAGCTTGAAGACCCCCATAGTAATGAGTTCCTTGCTTAATTGTATGTAATTCATTTATAATTTGGATTGTATAAGGGTAGAGCTCGGCTACCCAATTTGTTTTCCGGTTTGTGCGGTGGTACCTGACCACAATGGTCTCTTATTCTTTTACGACTTTATAAATTGATTTATGATTTGTTTAACTTGTGCATTAAGTGGTATCCTTCTCATAATTTCTTCCTTTCTTTATGTATGGCCTAGATGTGGATTAGGGTTTTAAGGGAAAATAAATCTTCTACCAAATTTAATAATTCAAAACTAAAAATAAAGAACTCATAACCTCACCTAAAGCTTAGGCTAAAAATCAAGATAAAAGAATTAGTAACCCCTTAGTTGGATGAGTACTTCTTTCACATCCTTGCCCTCGAAACTATGTTGTTCTCATGTATCCATGGTCTCCCAATCAAAGCGTTGAAAGATATATCCAAGTCTTTAATGTGAAACTTAGCTTCAGTATTCCAATCATCTATCTCCAAGGGCAACACTATGGAGCCTAAGGCCTGTTGACCTCACTTGAACAGTTTAATGTTCCCATCTTAGACTTAGGAGTCTTCTAGACACTCAAACCCTAGTCATAAGACACTTAACAATTAGGTAAACACTTAACTAATCCAAGACTAGAAGGGTTAACCATAGTATTAGGTTATGCCTTAGGGATTAGGATAATCCACCTACAACCCAAATCCAATCCATGTTTGCCTTCTCAAACAAAACCTCAAGTTCAATTCAAACATTGAATTCAAATCCAAATCCAAACCCAAATTCCAAAACCAAATGATTGAAGCCCATGATCAAATCCAAACTTGAAACCCTTCCTAAGCCATATGATTTATCCCATGGACTTAGCCAAATCTTAATCTAAATCAATTGATTTATTATAATCAATTTATTTCTTCAATCATCTTCCTAAATATAAATCAAATTTACATTTAGATGATCAAAACTAAATCAAATTAACTCAAAACCTTTCTTAAGGCGTATGACCTATCCCATGGACTTAGCCAAATCTTAACCTAAGTCAAGTCAAACTAAATATATTTTCTCATAAATCAATCATAGTTTCAATCATCTTCACAAATTTAAATAAAATATACATTTAAATCATCAAAACTAAATCAAACCAAATCAAAATCCAAACTTAAGCCACATGACCCAACTCCATGGACTTAGCCAATTCCTTCATTTCAAAACCCAAATTCAATTGACTTTCTCATGAATCAATCATACCTTCAATAATATTCACAAATATAAATGAAATATAAAATCATCAAGCCAAACCAAAATCAACCCAAGTCAAACCCAACATAACCCTTTTGACTTGAAATGGTCAAATGAACCAAAACCCATTTGAACCCAAGCCAATTGCAATTAAATTTATATGTCAATCCCAAATCCATATATAAACTCAACAAAATCAAACTCAATCTAATATCAAGCCAACTAAACCCAATTGGTCCACTTGACCCAAAGTGGCCAATTTGACCTATTTGTGCTAAGTTCTAATCCTACCCTAATTGGATTGAACCAAGCGGATCAAAACCTCCCATCATGATTGTTGATTACCATTGGTTGATCAATTATCACAAATTGGGTTAAACAAAGCCAACTTGGTCATTTTACCAAGTCAACCCCATATGAACCCAAACTAGCCAAATTGCACCAAGCCAAATCCCACGAAACCAATGATTTTTACCAATTCAAAATCAATATTTGAATATGACTTGACCTTCAATTGAGTCAAACCAAACCCAATTGGCCCTCTTGACCCAAGTTGACCTAAATTGACCTAAAAAACCAAATTGGGTCAAATCAAAATGTAAACCAAATTGATTGCAACCAATGTCTCAAATTCATTCCAAATTGATTGTTGAACTTGGCTAAAGCCATGATTGAATTAACTCAATTTACTTTGCCCAAATTGACTTGGGGTTCAATTTGGCCTAAATCAAAACCAAATCCAAATTAATTGAAAAAAAAGCCTACAATCATTTTCAATTGATCAACTAAACCCAAACCGACACCCAACCTAAGCCAATTTGACCAATTTGGTCAACTTAACCCATTTGACCCAAATGAATTATAATGAGCCAAAATCAAATCTAAGCCAAACTAAACCAAAGAAATTGAACCAAAACATCCCAAATGATCATATGAACTTGACCCAACCCTTGATTTTACCCAATTGGACCAATTGGTCAACTTGACCCAACCTAACCCAATTTAACCTAAATGAGTCAAATTAAGCCAAACCTAACCAAATCCACTCCAATTGATTTGAAATTTGGGCTAACCCACTTTTGGCTCATTTCAAATCTTCCCAAATCAAATCCAATTTCAAATGATCATTCTACCCTTGGGTCAATGGCATCATATGAGACAAAGCACCCATGTTAGTGCTCATTTCCATTCCTTGGCCACTTGGTACTCTCCCAATGGTCCTGAGTAGGACACTACCCAACTTGACCCAATGGGTGGTTAGCCATGCCATGGGAGGTGAAATCACCTCACCCTCCCATTGCATTTGACACCCATAGGATACCAATGATTCCTCCTTAGCAGCCACCTCCACACCTTCAACCAACCAAGCCAAACCTCCTCCTCCCACCCATGACTCCACGAGATGGCGGATTGCCATCAAGCCAAACCCTGCAGATCGATTAAGATGAGCGGTATACATCATTTGTACTCAAACACACATAAAAATCATTTCTCAGAGCCCTAGCTACCCAAGATGAGCTGCTAGAGCCATTTCCTAAGCTCCCAATCTCATTCCTTGATAAAAAATGCCATTTTCGTTTGTCACGTGGCGTCAATAAGATTAGGCTTTAATTAGGCTTAATTATTTTAATAGTTGAAACTTCTAAAAATCATAAAAAATCATACATAAACAAAAAAATGCAAATAAATACTCATTTTAAAGGTATTTCACAAGAGAATTAAAAAATGATGTTAGAAAATTTTTGAATGGTTTTAAGGTTTAATTACAAAATTAATTAGTTCAATTATTTCTTAATTACTTGAGCAATTAATCCCAAATTTTGTGAGTTAATTTAATGGGATGACCTCTGTCTCTCATTATTTTCTTGGGATTTATTGCTCACTTAATTAGGAAATTTGACTAATTAAACCTTAACTACTCTTTTAAGTTAATTAATGATTAATTAATTCCATGAACAATAATAAATTGGTTAATTAAGTTTATTAATCATTGTTCAATAGAAAGTGAACTAAGGAATATGGGTTGGGACCCTTTCCTTAAGTTCATTTCACCTTTTTAAATAAATTAATTAAAATTTAACTAATTAATTAAATCTTAATTAAATTGAAATTATAATCACATCAGACCTTAATTAATTGAATCATAGTGTACATCTTTAGGTGTTTAATAACCTTAAGGAGTTTAATGAAATTATGGTTAGTCCATATGTATGGGAAAACCATAAGAGTAATTAATTAAGTCCCTTAATCTAAATAACTATTAATCATGAGCCAATTGCATTAGGCCCATTTTATTTCCTAGGATCATTGCAAGTTTATTTTCCATGTATATCATATTGGCTCATAATTATTTAGTTAATTACTTTAAGGTGACATAAGTAAGGGTAATTAATTCATCTAATTAAAGGTTCAACTTAATTACATGTACATATTTTTTAAATTATCATACTTCCTTTAATGGGTACTTTTATATCTTTGTCTTTACATGATTGATTAGTGAATGAAAATCCATTTTACATTAAAATTGCATGCATTCATAATTGACTAAGTGGTTGAATTAATATATGTTTTGAGGTTACTTCTATGTTCATGTATAATTTACATATGTTTGAATGAAAATGGGTATAAAGTACATCTCAATATGAGGCTTTACATATCATTTGATTACCTCACTTCCTTTGTTTAACAATGACACATGCTTATTTAATTTCATTTTTTTATGTCCTTTTTATAAAATTGGATAAAGTTTAAATTAATATGTTTAAATAATTAATCAAATAAAACATCAATTTAAACATACATACATTATCATTTAATGTGCTAAAATATGTGCATGTATAGATACACTTTATAAAATAATATGCATGTGTTAAATGTGATGGAAAATCATGATTTAATATGTCATGTGGATTAATTAAATTAATCTTAAAATGCCTTTCATTTGAATAGGGTTATTTAAAGATTTAAACATAGATTAATTAAATCATTTAATAAGCAATTCAAGAGAACTAAATCAAATTAATATACTTTAGAATGTCACTTAAGGTAGTGATGAAAACAATTCTTTTCTTTCTCTTTATAACATATATAAGTGTAATCAAATCAAACAAAAGAAAACATAAATTGAAATTCTCAAATCAATTAAATAAAATCAACCTTTCATTAAATTGAATCCTTCACTTAGAAAATACAATTTGCTAACAAGACTTACCACACAACTTACATTGAATTAAGTCACCACTTCTAGCTCTAAGTTATGATGTGATGTGATGTATATTTTTATTATGTATTATTTTAGATTGGATGTTTGTATGCTTATAGACTAGATGGTAGGCCAATATTAGCTTAATCTTATTTTTTTGCATTAAACTTAAAATGCTTAATAAATGTGAATGCTCTTTTGCATGCTTAAATATTTAAGCATAATCCAAGTTACATAAAATCAATTATAAATACAACTACTTAGATTATATATATATATTTTAGCCACTATTTTGCTGTGTTAGATTTAGTTTTATAAATGTAATTTTTCAATAGGTATTAATTATGCTATATTAGGATGTATTAAAAGGCTTTATTAAATACTAATATGCCTTTGAAGCAAGCACCATCAAATCAAGAAGGAACCAAATAAAATGGAGATATGAATAAAGAAGAATAGCATTTAATCAATTATAATTATTCTTTCATATTCATTGTATAAGGATAATACATATTTTCTCTCTTTGGGTTGTATGGTAAACCTAACCTTTTATTCTTTATGATAGTTTATATAATTGTTTAATGATATGTTATTGTGCATTAGGATGACTTGCTTTTCATAGTTTCTTAAATGATTAATACTTTAATCTATGGCTTAAATGATTATGCTCTTAGGATAAAAATAACTTTTCTACCCAAATCACTCATACTAAATTTTAAATAACTCAAAACCTCATAAAATAGACATAAATAACATAATTAAAAGATTTAAGTACCTTATAATATATGATTGTATGTTTCCATCATGCATATTCTTTCTCCTTCTTGAACATGAAGGATCTCCATCCTGATAAAGGAATGCTTGACCAGGGGAATCCCATGGTGGAGAACAACTTCCTTTAATTTGACCCATAACTTTATTTCATGCATTTAGCACAAGAAATCCTAATGCCTCTATCAAAAAATAATGTGTCTAAAATGAAATAAAATTTGAAAGATTTTGCATCTATAGATTAAGTCATATCTTTTATACCACTCATGCTCTAGTCTCTTAGGAGTATGTTTAGGACTTTGGTCCCATTCTAATTAACTACCTAGGTACCTCACAATTCATTGAGACTACAAAGTTTTAAAATCATTGGAGGAGTGATACTTTGGCGGTTATAAGTCTAGAAGTCACACAATTTATTCTCTTGTGGAGGTAAACCCTGTATTCCACGCTTAGATTTAGGTTTGTAGCTTGTGCACTAAAAGCTCCTTAGATTTGGATCAGGGTAGCTATTTCCTTGCCACGGGCATAATCTTCACCTCTGTGCATTCCCAAACTTGGTGGATTATAAACTAGTAATCTAATTAAAGTTCAACCGAAAACATATAAATCTCCTCAACTTCAAAATTATAAAGCCCAACCATGGGATGAATTATGCTCACTCACTAAAAATAAAAATAAATAATACTAAACTAAAAATAAACCTAAACTTAAACCTAAAAATAAACTAAAATATAAAACCTAAACTATAATATAATAAATATACCTAAACTAAATAAAATAAATAAAATAAACCTAAATAAAAAAATAAAATAAATAAACCATACCACTTTTTAATTAAAATACTTAATATAAAAAAAAAATAAAACAAAGATGACCACTTAAACCCTCTACCAAAGCATAAACCTGGGAACTCACAACCTTAAACTCTAAAACTCTAAACCTAAACCCCACACAACCTTAAACTCCTAAAACCCTAAATAAAGACCCAAGACTCCTGAACCCTACCCTAAACTACATCTTAAATCCTAACCTAAATTAAACCCTAATACAGAGTCAATCCTTAAGATCCTGAATCCCACAAGTTAAAATGGACAAACCAATCCACCTAGAAATCCACAAACCTGACCCCAAAAACTTACCTAAAGCCTAAAACCACAAAATAAACCAAAATACAAAGCTACTCTTAAAGCACTAAGCTACCTAATCCCAGCCTAAATTAAAACATAAACCTAAGCCGAGAAAATAAAATAAAATGGTAAGATAAGATGGATAAGAACCTAATCTAAAATAAAAAATAAGATAAACATAAGAATAAAAAAGCTAAATAAAATAAAACAAGATAAAATAAAGTAAACCTAAATTAAAGTATAAAATAAATAAAATAAAATCTAAACCAAAATTAAAACCCTAAATTAAAAATAAAATAAAATAAACCTAAACTGAAACTAAATAAATAAAAAAACTAAAATAAATAAACCTAAACCCTAAACTAAATAAAATAAAATAAACCAAAGTAAGCATAAACCTAAACTAAAAAAATAAAAATAAAATAAACCTAAAAATAAACTAAATAAATATAATAAAAACTAAACTAAAACCTAAAAATAAAAATAAAACCTAAACCTAAAAAACAAAATAAAAATAAAACTCAATTTAAAAAATAAACTTAAATAGAAATCTAAACCTAAAAAATAAACTAAAATAAAAAACCTAAACTAAAATAAATAAACCTATATGAAATAAATTTAGTTAAATAAAAGTAAAAAATAAACATAAATAAAACTAAAAAAATAAATTAAACTAAAATAAATAAAAAAAATAAACTAAATAAACAAATGAAGAAATGTGGAATCTCACATTGTTCTTTGTTAATAAAAAAAAAATCAAATCTAAACCACGGACCAAAACCTAAAACCCAAACCCAAAACCTAAACCCTAAAACCTAACCCACAAGAATACAACCCTAAACTCCCTAAAACACCTAGACCACAAAACTAAAACCAAAAAATGTAAAAGACCCTAAACAAACTAAATAACCAGGCCTTAAATACAGACTAAACCTAATAAAGTAAAGCTAAACCCTAAATAAAGATAAAAGTAAATAGATAAAGATAAAATAAAAATAAGATAATAGGTAATATAGTAAGATAAAACTGAGCCTGGAGGCCTAAATGGGGAATAAAAGAAATGCTAAAATTAAGATAAGATAAATAAATATTAAATAAAAGAAATATAAAGAATATAAAACTACACTAAAAAATAGATAGATAAAAGATAAAATGAAACCTAAACCTAGTAAAATAAAATAAATAAAGATAAAACTTAAAACCTACATCTTAAAAAAGCCTAAAAAGATAAAACCTAAACTTAAACCTAAATAAAATAAAGTAAAATAAATAAAACCTAAACCTAAATCTAAAATAAATTGAACCTAAACTTAAACCTAAACTAAATAATATAATAAACTAAAATAAACCTAAACCTAAACTAAAAGACAAAACAAAAATAAACCTAAAATAAAAACCTAAAACCTAAACCTAAAAAAATAAAATAAAATCCTAAACCTAAAACTAAAAATAAAAGATAAAACCTAAACCTAGAAAAAAAAGTAAAAATAAAATTGAACTAAAAAATAAACTTAATGTAAAACCTAAGCCTAAAAAATAAACTAAAATAAAAAACCTAAATAAAAATAAATAAACAAAAAAATAATAAACTAAACTAAATAAAAATAAAAAATAAACCTAAATAAAAATAAAAAAAATAATGTAAACAAAAATAAATAAAAAATAAGCTAAATATACTAAATAAATAAAACTAAATGTTTAACTTTTTTTTAAAAAAATCTCAAACCCTAAACCCAAAACAAACCCTACCGACCCCTGAGCTTGCTTAATGAAACCACCCCCTTCAAACCTTTAAAAACATAAACTAAACTAAAAATAAACCTAAATAAAATAAAATATAAACTAAAACTAAATAAATTCTAAATATACTAAATAATAATCTAAACTTTGCTTATTTAAACATGAACCCTAGTCACTAAATACCATAAATGAATACAAACCCTATAAACTAAACTAAAAAAAATACAAACCCTAAAGCCCTATAGTAAATTCTAAATCCTAAAACCTAAACTAACCCAAAAAAAACCTAAACCTTAAATCAAAATAAAATAAATTAAACCCAAAATAAAAATATAAAAAAATAAAAAAATAAAAAAATAAAATAAAATAAAAAAATAAAAATAAAATTAAAAACATAAAATAAAAAATAAATTAAAATGACCTTTGAGCCCTAAACCCTAATAAACCTAAAAAACCTGGCCACAGGCCCCTACCTCCCCAAAACTAAATCCTGGGCCTTGACCTACAGGCCTAGACCCCAGGCCTAAACCATAATCCCCTAGACCTAAACCTAAACCACAAAACAAGGGAAAGTGTGGTAAGAAATCTAAAATAAAATAATAAAATCTAAAACCTAAATAAAAATAAAATAAAGTAAAACCAAAACTAGAATAAACCCTGACCCTAAACCTGAAATTAAACCTAAAAATGTAAATAAAATAAAAATAAACTAAAATAAAATAGATAAAACAACAAATAAAATAAAAAAAAAATAAAATAAACTTAAATAAATAAATAAATAAAATAAAAATAAACATAAAATAAAAACTAAAATAAACATAAAATAAAATAAAATAAAAACCAAATAAAAACCAAAATAAAAATAAAAAAAATTTAAAAATAAACACTAAACTTAAAAAACCTAAGACTAGAATAAAAAAATAAATTAAACCTAAATCAGAACTAAAATAAACCAAACTAAAATAAATAAAATAAACCTAAAATTAAAATAAATAAACCTAAATCTAACTAAATAAAATAAAATAAACTAAAAATAAACAAGATAAACTAAAAAAAACAAATAAAATAAACCTAAAATATAAATCTAAAATACAATAAAATAAAAATAAAAAAAAAATAAAACTAAATTAAAAAAATAACATAACCCAAACCTAAACTAAAGGAAACTAAAATAAAAAACCTAAACTAAAATAAATAAATGTAAAATAAATAAATTAAACTAAATAAAAATAAAATTTAAACTTAAAAAAAATAATCTAAAAAAAATAAATAAATAATAAAATAGCTTTACTTAATTTCAAAGATGAAATGTTGAATCATTTGTTTTCTGTTGAAAATACCTTAAATAAACTATAATTTAAAGCCCTAAACCTAAAACCCTAAACCCAAACCAGTAATAAAAAGTAAATACCTAAACCTAAACTAAATAAATAATAAAAATAAATAAACTTAAAAAAAATATAATAATAAAATAAATTAAAAACTAAAACTAAAACTAAAACCAAAACCTAAACCTAAAAAAAATTAAAATAAAAAATAAATAAAATAAAATTAATAAAAACCTAAACTAAAAAAATAAAAAAAAATTAAACAAAAATTAAACCTCAAATAAAAATAAATATAAATAAAAATAAGGAATAAAATACCTAAAATAAACCACCTAAACCTAAATAAAATAAAATAATAAATAAAATAAACCAAACCTAAACAATAAATAACCTAATGCTAAAGCTAAACTAAACTAAAATGAAATAAACTAAAAATGCCTAATAAGCCCAGATAAAATAAAACAAAACCTAAAAAAATGTAAATAAGTAAATAAGTAAAATAAAACTCAACTAAAAAATAAACCTAAACTTAAAAAATAAACTTAAATAAGAGGACTAAATATAAATAAACTTAAAATAAATAATAAACTAAAATAAAAAAAACCTAAATAAAATAAAAATAAAATAAACTCAAATAAATAAATAGATAAAAAACTGCATTAGGCTACAGGTGCCTATACCCTAAACCCTAAAACCCTACCCCACTGAAACCCTACAAAAACCCTAAACCCACTAAAATTGTAAATAATAATTCCCTAAAAAAACCAAAACCATAAACCTATAATCTTAAACCTTAAACCTAAAATCTAAACCCTAAACCTTAAATCCCAAGAATGGGCATAACCTCAGCCTGACGAGAAAAATCCCAACTATTGTTGTGGAGGCTGAAAGCGAGGTGGTTATCAATAGTGGTGGGATCACAGGAGGTGCTAGTGGATATGGAGGTGGTCAGAGAGTAATGGTGGTTATGGAGGTGGGAAAAATGCGTAGAGTTACATCCATGGTGGTGGCGGATGGAAGATTGGTGATATAATGGCGAATCAGCTACCAGGTGGAAATGGTGGTTTTGATAGAGAAGCTGAAACCGGTTGATTTGACCTTATAGATCGATTGTATTTATAGTCGAGATGGTTTTCCTTATCTAGGGTTTTTAATTTGCTCTATGGGTGCTTATTTTTTATCTATGATATAAACTGTGTTTTAGAAACTTCAGTGCTATTTGGTTCATGAAATTAAAAAATGTTAAATATGAATTTATTCTTTGTTAAAAAAAAACTTAAAAAACCCAAAACTAAACTTAAACTAAACCCTCAGCCTAAACCCTAAAACCCTAAATAAAACCCTAAACCTAAACCAACAAATAAACCCTAAACCCAAAACAAACCCTAAAAATTAAACTAAAACACTAAAACCAAACCTAACCATAAACACAAACCATAACCCATATAAAACTAAAATACAAACCACCACCACAAACCCACAACTACAAACCCTAACCTAACTCAAACTAATAAAATGTCATTAGGAGAAAAAGAATGACCTAATCCCAACATAGTTATGAGGTAAGAAAATGTTTTCAGAGACTTTTCCCCTTGACTATTAGAAATTTGAATACCTAAAACCCTAACCTAAAACATATTATAATACCATATGTTATAGTATAATGTAGCATCATATATTTGACATCTAGTGATGTGCTTTTTTATGTTATAAGATGTTTTGAAAGGTTTGGTATATTATGGTATTGTATAGTCTATATTAATATAAATCATAAAAATATTGATTTAATAAATTAGATGATAAAATTTATTAAATTTGAAGTGAGAATTAGGTTATAGTACCAAAGGTGTGCTATGCCACTTGTAGTCTAAAAAGTAAGATTTTATGTTCAAAATAAATATTATATGTTGTAGTATAGTATATCATCATATATCATAATATATTGTTCTACACATTGTTAATTATTTTAATATTTCACAATCATGCAGTCGAGCCTACACTAGCATTATTTATATAAATGTTGATTTATACTTTAAAATGGAATTTTGGAATTCATTTAGGTAGAGCATGGCATCATAATATATTATTTTGATTTAAAATATGTAAGTGATCTGACTAAAATAAATAGTTTTTTTTATTATTTAGACTAATTTTATGATTTTTTATCTTAAGTAATACCTTATATGATGTGTATAATATATACATATGTTATAGTGTATTATAATATAAGATATACATAACATAGTGTAGCATCATGCATTTATACTGCTCGTGTATTCTGCTTTTGTTTAGCATATTTTAGTTTGTTATAGTATGAGGTAGCGAGTTTGTATTGGTATAATTCATAAAATATCTTTATTTATAGGCTCAGATGATTTGGATTAAAGGTAAATTTAAAAGGGGAACATCATTGGGGTGTGCTATGGTGTGTCATTTAATCAAACGAATGGAATTTTGCATGAAATAAATGTTCATTTTCAACCAAATTTTATAAGTTTTTTATTAATGTGATTCATTTTAAGATGTAATGTAAGATAATATATTATATGAAATCATATTAAAAATATACATAACAATATAACTTCACATATATATGAATGTGGTCGTGTGTTAGTAAATGTTATTATGCAATTTAGTATGTTTTAATTTTATTATAATACATTGGGTCAAACCTCACAAAAATGTTAATTTGAAGTTTGAGATGGAAGAATTTGGCCAAATTCATAGCATACACCAAGAAGAAACACAAAAAACTATACTATTTTGTACCATTTCTAATAGAAAAATAATAATTTTACATCTAAACTGAACATTATTCATATTTTAAGAA
Organism: Cymbidium sinense; assembly: GCA_021442155.1. Classification (NCBI taxonomy): domain Eukaryota; kingdom Viridiplantae; phylum Streptophyta; class Magnoliopsida; order Asparagales; family Orchidaceae; genus Cymbidium; species Cymbidium sinense. Next base: position 33,041,845 of record CM038227.1, read on the forward strand.
AATTTTATTATTTGTTCCTTTAAGTGATTATAATGAGGTGTAATGTTAGAATAATATATTATATTATAGCAAATTATAATATAACATCATATATTATAATATAATATAGTGTGTTAATTCACACTATAATATGTTTAGCATGATATTGTATAGTTAGTTTGAGCTTGCACCATCACAAATCATAAAAATAGATTACAATGTTAAGATGATGTAATTTGAATGAATACATTGTTATGCTTTTGGTTGAAGTATTAAAGGTGTGCATAAGAGAAGAAATAATATTTGATGAGAATTCCATGTCAAAGACAAGGAGGGAGATCAACTAGGGGATCACACATGCATTGGACATGACATGTGAGGGGTCTATGTCAAGGGCATAGAAGAAGAAAATCTGCTAGGAATAAGGTATGAATCTGATTTGATTTGTGGAAAGAAGATCCGCTGTGGATAAGAATCTATAATCCATCGGGGATTAAGATTGAATCGACTTTATTTTTTTTATTTTAACTGATGTAGAGGCATATCTGCTGATATGGGCTCCGAGGGATGGGGTATATGAACCTTCCACTTGGGGAGGTTAGGCAATCCTAGGGATAAGGATTTGAGTTTGATTTCATAGATTTGTTTGGGGATGTATTTGTTGGGGATAAGAGTTTGGTTGGATTTCTTTGATTTAGAATCTATGGGGGGAGTTGTTTTAATTTGGCTCCATTGGGAGGTTGGTTTTGAATTTGATTTGTTTGCTTAACTTGTTTTTATATGATTTAAGGCTCCACTGTGGGGATGGGTGTGATTTAACCCCACTTTGGAAAATTAGAATGGGTTTAATTTAATATGAGTTAATGTATGGACCTTGTCTTTGTGCGATGGACCCACTGAGAAGGGACTATGTTATCCTTGACCTACCTCAAGTTTACAAATCCAAAAGAATAGTCTACTAGCTGTGGGGTAGAACTAGCCAACCTAAGGGGATGCCTTTTGGTGTGCAATGGTTGTACAAGAAGAAGGCATAGCAGGACTTACATCTTCCAAAGAGAGGAACAATAGGGGGTGACTTGTTGGTTGCAAAATAAATCGACCGACAATGGCGTGAATCTTATTGGGGACTTATGTCAAAGTAGTCAAAGTATTAATTTTATCTTAATTTCATGTGATTTGATATGGTTTGTTTGTTTGGTTTGATTTTAAATGAGGGTATATCGGGATGTGAGCTTGGTCAAATTTGAAAGATTGAATTTATGGACCATCGATTGGCGTGGACGAGAAGGGGCTATATCCCACTTATCGGTATAGATTTACAAATCAAAGAGATAATCTCTTGTGGGGTAGAGAACTAAAGTTTCCTAAGGGTGCAGCGGTTTATCTAGGAAGAAGGCGTAACTTACATCTTCTAAAGTAGGAACAACCATTGGGGTTGACTATTGCACATAACAAACTATCTTTGGGGATTGAGTGAATTCCATTGGGACTTATATCAACTCTAGAGTAGTGTGGTGATTCCTGGGAGTTTCTTTGACCAAAGTTAGGATATCCTTGGGAAATGGTACCATTAGAGTGTCCTAATCACAAGTGAATATATATTTTATTTATATATTTGTGTGGACCCTGTTAGGTGCAAGGGACCACACTTGAGATGAGGGCTATGACCTCTATCCAGAGAATCAGAATACATCAGGGATGGAACCATGTGGTTACTAGGAAAGGGAATTATCCAACGATGGTTGGTGTCTAAATGAGGTTAAAAATGATGTGATCAAATACCATGGGAGGTGCTACTAGGGCATTATCCCTATAAAGAAAACAGTGTATGATGGCCAACTCAAGAAGAAAGCATAGCATGCTTACAAGCATGAGTCTTTGTATCAAGTGAGAAACCAACCCTAAGGTGTATCATGTGTGAGTGGTGTATCCATCGACATAGTGAGAAACAAACCTAAGGTGCTCATGATTGCAATGATCAACTGGAAAGAAAGCACTTTCCACTTGATCATCGGGATGATTATCATCGGAATGAGATGTTATCTAACCTAGAGAGACTACTAAGCGAGGAAGGAGTAGACCTAGACTTGAACTAGTCAGGAGGGAAGGAGTAGCTATGGGACTTATCATAAATCTCAAATATACTCAATCAGTTAGTGCATGAAGGTTAACCCAAGAAGAAAGGATAGCAGACTCACATCTTGTTAAATAAAGCCAACATGAGGTAGCTTACCCAAATCAACAAGTCTTACCAGAACAAGGCACTCATCGATGTGCAGTGGCTATGTAAAAAAAGAAAGCATAGCAGACTTACATCCTCCAAAGCAAGAAGACCACTGAGGTGACACACTAGCAGGATAGCACGTCAGCCCGACCTAGAGCAACTACTGAGTTAGTGCCGCTAGGGTGTTCTCTCAACTCTAAGTAGCCTAAGGCAACATATATGTGTTTGTTTTATATATTTTTGTGTAATTTATGTTTGTACTATGTCAATGAAGGATAGGAGGCCTCTTGGGATCCTTACACCTACCCTAAACATATCATGGTAGCTTCGCAACAAGATTACTTTGAAGATGGAAGGATTGAATTCAAAATGGAACTTTCATTGATGATAATTATTTTTAAACATGATTTATAATATTTCTTTAAGTGGAGCCCATTGATTGGAAGCATTGGGCACTCTCTCTTATGATTAATAAACTGATAAGATCTTACTTGGTAAGCTTTATCTATGGAAAAAGGTCCTTCCCAAATGGGTTCAAACTTGCCTCTCATCTTGCAGGCAGTACTAAAATAAGCTCTCCTATTTGAAAAGCTCTAGGGTACCAACTTGTTGACTTGTTAGCTTGAATAATTTTAGCTTTATATAACTCGAGGTTTTGCATGCCCGTAGGCGTCTCTTCTCCAAACCTTCAAGCTCTTCTAATTGCAACTTGGCATTTTGGTCTTTTGTGATCTTGCTAGCCACAGCTATCCTAAGTGATGTGAGTTGGACTTTTAATGGTAGAAGCTTTGAATACCCTAATAAGGAGAAAGGAGTAAATTGGTTGGAGTTTAATATATGGTAATGTGGCCCACAAGTCTTCAACTAACTCCTTCATTGTAAACATTGTGTGGTGTCTTATTTCATATTTGGATGAGAGTTTTTATATTTATAGGGTAGTTGATGGTAGAATATCTCCAATCTATGTTGTGTTCATAGGCAAAGTTGTTAATTTTGATGCTCTTGAATGCAATATCATTATCAGAAATAATTCATCGAGACACTCTGAACCTATATACGTTATGGATCTTAAAAAACTGGAGCACATGTTGGGTTCTGACCTCTTTGAGTAGAATCACCTTCATCCATTTGGAAAAAGTAGTTAGTAGTAGCTAAGATGAACCGATGACCCTTGGAAGAGAATCAATGGGACCCTATGTTACTAACCTAGAATGGAAATGAGGTCAATGTAGGATGTAGAATGTGGTTAGTGGGACCACATTGTGTGTTTGACATTAGTGGCCTCTCCTAGTCGTATACATACAATCTTTGATCATCGATGGCTAGTAGTATCCTTGTCTCTTGATCTTGGCTATCATCTTTGGACCAGATTGGTTGGCTCCACATAATCCTGAGTTTACCTTGGTCATGATCTTACAGGCTTCATGCTAGTCTAAATAACGTAACCACATATAATAGAAAGACTTCTTATATAAGGCACCATCCACAAGAGCATAGGAAAGTGCTCTCTACTTCATCTGATGGGCTTGGGACTTCTCTTGAGGTAGTTTTTATTTATTTACATAATCCATGAATGGTTTCCTCAATCCTCATCCTTCTCATCATACCTCCGTTCAAAGAGTACTTTACATGAGTTTAATATCAATAAGGGATAAAACTTGTCTATTTTGGACCTTTATTAATATGGACTCATCCTCGGACATGCCAATTCCTTGGCAAGCTTGGTTATATCTATGATGTTCTCTCCTTAAGAAATCTTATAAATTGGAACCTCTAAGATTTTGGCCAACAACTCCATGGTGTACTTATGGTAGTGATGGAGCTTGCGCTTTATAACCTTATAGGATCTGACGATTTGGTTGATAAAAAGCTGAGAATCCTTTAAGATGTTGATGTTCTTGATGCTTAGAGTAATGGTTAACTTTAGACAAGCAATCAAAGCCTCATATTTGGCTTCATTGTTGATGCAAGGATTGGACAGATAATATGAGAATCTCATCACATGTGGTCCGAGTTAAGAAGAACTATTCTACCCTTATCCTAAAATGTAAATTTTTGGTTAGGTCTCCTCTTTGAGAGGAAGCTGCACCATCAAATTACATCTCCTAGCAATGAATGCTAGTATCCCCTAAGTTCATGATTTGTGCATTGGGGAGACCATCACTAAGTGGAGAGTCAACAAGGGTGTCTAAGAAATCACTGCTGTACTTTCCTTTCACCATGTGGAGGGGTATGAAGGTAATGAGATACTGTAGTGGATAGCTTCAGTCGTGTCATGAGATACTATAGTGGATTAATCCTATAGATTAAGTTTACTTTATGAGGAAGCATGTAGGGTTGTAGCTTTTGGGATGCAAAGATTAAAGCTAGGCAAATCTTCTCAATGACTGGATGATTAGCCTCAGTAGGGATTAGACGATGGCTGAGGTAGTAGAGTGCATTTTTCTTCCCTTCATTATTGGATTGGGCCAATAAAGTACCAAGGGAGTCATCTAATGTAGTAGTCTGACCATGGTGACCTAAGAATGCTAGATGTCATTAGGTAATACTTGATGTCTTGAAGGCATGCTCACACTTGTCATCCCAATTGAACTTGGCATCCTTTTTGACAAGTATTTAGAATGGTTTTCATTTTCCCGATAGGTTGGATTTAAAGAGTCTAAGATATGCCAACCACCCTTAGAATGATCTGAGTTGATTTAAACTTTTACGGGGTGGCATTTCTAATATCACCTTAATCTTCTCCGGATTGATTTCAATTCCCTAGTGACAGGCAACAGACCTAAAGAATTTCCATAAAATTACTTTAAATGCACACTTTAGGTTAAATTATCTTAACTATTCAAAAAATGCACTCAAGTCGAAGAGATGGTCTTCCTTTTTGCTACTTTTGACCATGAGATCATTGACACTATTGGATGAATGTCATGAATTCAAGTCGCGGATTCATAGTATGTATGACACATTTTAAGGTTGGAAGGCATGACATTATTACAATAGGTTGATTGGGGTTCTAAAAGCAGTGTTTCATTCATCTTCAGGGGCCATCTTTATTTGGTTATATCCTGATGAGCCATCCATGAAAGAGAAGACTGCATAAGATGAGGCAATCTTGGGGATTGGTAGTTGAAGTTCATCTTTTGTACATGCCTTCTTTAAGTCCCTAAAATTGACACATATGTGAAGTTGGCCATTATTTTTCTTAAATGGGATAACGCTGGCTAACCAGGTAGGGTATTTTTCTTCCGGATGAAGCCTGCATCGATCAATTTTTTGACTTCATAAATATTCTATTATTCTATGTCTAATCACATGCATCTAGGAGCTTGCATGATAAGGTTACGGTAGGCTCTATTGGTTATGGTACATCTGAAGCCAATCTAGGCATCTCTTCATAACACCATCCAAAGAAGTCTTTAAACTTAGAATAACTGTAACTAAGTCATTGGTTTCAATTTCATTCAATAAAGCCGTGTATGTGGTGGATCTTCTTGGTTCCTTAGTTGATTTCCTTGAGCTCATCGATGGTTGAATTGATCTCTTCTTCAAACTCTAGCGGTGCAACTTAGACTTCAAAATCATTTGGATCATCTAAAGTTTCTAAGCACAGCTCCTCATATAAGTTAATGTGATTTGAAAAGAACTATCAGATTCTAAATGATTGGTAATGACTAAGTAGTGTTCGTCATCATTGGTTGGACACACTGTACTGAATCCTAGTCTCGGTCTTGATTGAGAGCTTTTGTATTTGTTCTTCCATTTCTTTCGAAGTAGACTGACCTATTCTTTGACCAAGTATGTGGGATTAACCCTTTCTTTGTTTTATTATGAACACAAAGCAAGTACCAATCAAAAGGTAATTCTATTAAATCTTTATATGAATCATCCTTAAGTTCTACATCAACTTCTTGACTTGAGGATGATGCTTCTGAAAAAGAACCTCGAGTCTTCACACTTGTGGATGACTTAGGAGCTTCACCAACCCCAAGCCCTGACTTTTAAGAGGAGAGTGGGATCGGACCTAAAGTTCTTAGCGATGCCCTTGTTTGACATATAAACTTAGATACATTTTGGTTTGCTTTGGGTCTTCATATCTAGCTCAAGTGTCACCTAGAGAATCTACTCTTGAGAAGGGTGGTCTGTGCTAACCATATAAGACTCACCTTATGAACTAGAATCTAAGTCTATGGATAGCAAGTCTACTCACAGTAGGCTGGGACATACCTTTTATTGGGTGGCCAATAGGGTGATTTTCCACCCCTGGGATGCCTCTCGGCCTCTTCCTCTCGCTTGGTGGAGTCCAGATGTTGTGGTGAAATTATGGGTGGGTATGAATGCTCCACTCCCTCCTCCAAGTCTCCCTTTTATTTTCTTTTTCATTTTCTCTTTTCTTCCCTTTTCTTTTCTCTTTCTTTATCATTTTCTTTTTTCTTTTATTTTTAAACTTTTAAACTTTTGAGAATAGACTTGCTGATTTTGAGGGATGTAGTAAGATCCTCATATATGTCGACCTCATGAGCTTGACTTGAGATCTCTTTTAACACGATGATGATCCCACCTCTCACAAACTTCATACACTGATGTAGAAGGAATAAAACTATGTTGTTCTCATGTATCTATGGTCTCCCAAGCAAAGCATTGAAAGATGTATCCAAGTGTATAATTTGAAACTTGGCTTTGGTCTTTCATTCATCTATCTCTAAGGGCAATACTATAGAGCCTAGGGCCTGTTGACCACACTTTTGGAGTGCAGATTCAATCTTCCCATCTTAGACTTAGGAGTCTTCTAGATGCTAAGACTTCTCTAGTCATAAGACACTTCTAACAATTAAGTAAACTCTTAACCTCTTAAAGACTTAGAAGGGTTAACTATAGGATTAGGCTATGCCTTAGGGATTAAGATAATCCACCTCACCCTACAAAAATCCATGTTCACCTTCTCCCAAACCTCAAGTTCAATTCAAACATAAAATCCAAATCTAAATCTAAACCCAAATTCCAAAACCAAATGATTGAAGCCCATGATCAAATTCAATCTTGAAACCCTTCCTAAGCCATATGACATATCCCATGGGCTTAGCCAAATCTTAATCCAAATAAATCAAAATCAATTGATTTTATCATAATAAATTTATATCTTCAATCATCTTCCTAAATATAAATCAAATCTACATTGAAATGATCAAAACTAAATAAATTAAATCAAAACCCTTCTTAAGCCATATGACCTATCCCATGGACTTTGCCAAATAATAATCCAAATCATGTCAAACTCAATTGATTTCCTTTCAAATCAATCATATTTTCAATCATCTTCAAAAATTTAAATGAAATATACATTTAAATCATCAAAACTAAATCAAACCAAATCAAAATCCAAACTTAAGCCACATGACCCAACTCCATGGACTTAGCCAAATTACTTAATTCTAAAAGCCAAATTCAATTGATTTTCGCATGAATCAATCATACCTTCAATCATATTCACAAATAAAAATAAAATCTACAATCATCAAGCCAAATCAAAATCAACCCAAGTCAAATCCAACTTAACCCTATTGACTTGAAATATTCAAATGAACCAAATCCCATTTGAACCAGTATTGAATTTATATATCAATCCCAAATCCATATATAAACTCAACTAAACCAAACGTAAGTGAACTAAACCCAATTGGTCCACTTGACCCAAAGTGGCCAATTTGACCTATTTCTTACTCAAATTGGATTGAACTAACCCCATCAAAACCTCCCATGCGTGATTGTTGATCACCCTGATCAATTATCATAAATTGTCAAAAAGTCAACTTGTTCATTTGACCAAGTTAACTTAACCCCAACATGAACTAGCCAAATTGCAACTAAGCCAAATCCTTGAAACCAATGATTCATACCAAATCAAAATTCAATATTTGAATATGACTTGACCTTCAAGTCAAACCAAACCCAATTGGCTCTCTTGACCCAAGTTGACCCAAATTGACCTAAAAGACTAAATTGGGTCAAATTAAAATATAAACCAAATTGATTATAACTAATGGCTAAAGTTTAATACAAATTGATTGTTGAACTTGACCAAAGCCATGATTGGACCCTGAAATTGAAATAAGTTAAGCCCGACCTAAGGTTCAAGTTTGCCTAAATCAAAACCAAATCCAAATTAATTAAAACCAAAGCTTACAATCATCTTCTTGGTCAACTAAACCCAAACAACACCCAAGCTAATTTGGCCAATTTGGTCTAATTGGTTAACTTAATTTTGACCCAAATGAATTCAAATGAGCAAATCAAATCTAGTCCAAACTAAACCAAACAAGCGACCAACAACATCCTTGATCATAGACTTAACCAAATCTTGTTTGACCAATTCCAATTGGTCAACTTGACTAATAACCCAAATTTGACCTAAATGAGTCAAATTTGAGCCAAACTAACTAAATGACTCAATTGACTTGAAATTACGGCTTTTTCAAATCTACCCAAATCAAATTCAATGATAAATGATTATTCTACCCTTTGGTGAAGGGCATCACATGAGATAAATCACCCATGTAAGTGGTCATTTCTATTCTTTGGCCTCTTGGTACTCTCTCGATGGTCCACTGACGGACACTTGAACCTAAGAGGGGTGGTTGGGTGTGACATGACCCATGGGAGGTGAAATCACCTCACCCTCCCCATTGGATCATTTGAAACCCATAGGACACCCATGATTCTTCCTTGGCCACCTCCACACCTTGACCAACCAACCAAATCAGCCTCCTCCCTACCACGACTCACGAGATGGCTTGGCCGGTCACTTTAAAAAAATCCTATCGTCTGATGAAGATGAAAGGGGATATACACCCCCTCATTTCCACTCAAACACACACAAAAAATCATTCCTCAGAGGCCTAGCTACCCAAGACGAGCTGCTAGAGCCATTCCTTAAGCTTCCAAGTTTGTTCCTCGATCAGAAAATGCCATTCCCATCAGTCTCAAAATAGGATACTCCAATTTTTGACCTAACTTATTTCTTTCTTTATCAAACTCAAATTAACTTTGTACCCACCTTCCCTAGGCCTTATCGAGGAAGAACAAACTATCTCCCAAGCTTCTCAAGCACTGGAGGTGGGATTTCGATCAAAGTTGGGCTCCAAATCATTAGTTTATGGCCTTCTGAGTGAACGTCAAGGTAATCAATTTAGGCTTCATCTCCACTAGATGAAGCTTCCTTAATCATTCAAGTAGCCAGTCTTAAGCTCTAGCAAGGTATGCTTCCAAAATTGATCTTTAAGAAAAAATGGGTTGGAGCATTTTGAAGAAAACTTGCATCTTATGTGATCTTGACCGTTAAATCTCCTCCGATTGATGTCGTGAAGGTGTGTGATCCTTTTGGAGTTGATCTGAGCTCAGGTAAGCTCAGATCAAGTGAGCAATGATGGATGGACTCCATTCTCCCTCACTCGCATGATGTTAGATTACACACCATCTATTTAATGTGATCGGAATGGACGGTCGTGATTAGATCCATTAGATCGATTTGATTTAATCCTATTAAGCTATGAGATTAATCATAGCCACACGATCATAGATCGGATGGTGGATGAGAAAGCGCAGCCAGCCACCGTGCAGAGGTGTAAGTTTTAAATAGCCAATCTCACAGTGCCACATGGAAAGCGTGCCACATTGCGCAAAGAGGATTAGGCTTAATTAATTATTTTTTAATTGTTGAAACTCCTAAAATTCATAAAAAATCATATATAAATAAAAAATACAAATAAATACTCAGTTTAAAGGTATTTTAGAGGATAATTAATTAAAAATGATTTTAACTAATTTTGAATAGTAATTAAAGTTTAATTACAAAATTTATTAGCTTAATTACTCTTTAATTACTTTAGCAATTAATCCAAAATTTTGTTGGCTAATTTAATAGGATGACCTCTACCTCTAATGACTTTCTTGGGATTTATTGCTCACTTAATTAGAGAAATTTTGCTAATTAAACATTAACTACTATTTTAAGTTAATTAATATTTAATTAATCGCATGAATTATAACAAATTGGTTAATTAAGTTTATTAATCATTGTTCATCGTAAGTGAACTAAGGAATTGCGTTGGGACCCCCTTTCCTATCACCCTTTTTTTAAAATGAAATTAATTAAGATTTAACTAATTAATTAAATCACTTAATCAAATTTAAATCATAATCACATCAGACCTTAATTGATTAAATCATAAGGTAGATCATTAGGTGTTTAATAACCTTAAGGAGTTTAATGACATTATGGTTAGTCCACATATGTGGGAAAACCATAAGAGTAATTAATTAAGTCCCTTAATCGAATTAAATATTAATCATGAGCCAATTGTATTAGGCCCCTTATTTCCTAGGATCATTGCAGGTTTATTTTTCATGCATATCATGTTGGCTTATAATTACTTAGTTAATAACTTTAAGGTTACAAAGGTAAGGTTAATTAATTCATCTAATTAAGGGTTCAACTTAATTAACCCATAAAATCAACTTAATTACATTTTCTTAAATTAAATCAAATCACTAATATAAGAATGGGTTTAAAATAGGAAGTGGTGATTTCTCTTGTCCTCTTTAAATCAAGTAATATACAAAACTTAAATAATAAAGAAGCTTTGGTTTGCTTTAAATAATCTTATTTTATTTCATTATCCTTAAGAACTAGTTTGGTTGAATGAATCACATGCTTATATATGATGATCCTTTTTCCAATCATGTTAAATTTGGTATGACATTTGAATTCATGCATCCATCTTTTCAAAATCAAGTAAAATAAAATGGATTTCCTTTATGAAGCTTGCATGTGTTGATTTAATTTAATATATGCGTGTTATTATCACTATTAGATCCAAATGTATTTTTAAAAGCTTATAAATGAATAATAATATGTGTTATGATGCTAGTTATAAATACATAAGAAATACATGTGCTTATAGCTTAAGTGTATGAATGTTGAGTTCTCTTTCCTCTATTCATGTGTTGATTTATATAAGATTGAATGGTAATAGGTATATAGTCTGGACTCTTTGGTAACACGAGGCTTTAGTTAGCCCCAAGAAGGTCACTTGATTACCTCACTTCCTTGGTTTATCAATGTCAAGTACCCATTTGATTTCATTCTTATGTATTTCAACTTTAGAATTTGGATAGAGCTTTAATTCATACATATAAATGATTCAATAAAAAAAATATACAATCTTTGCATAGTTTTCTTTCCCTCATTTATGTATACATCCATGTGTGTCCAAGAAAGCCAAGTTTATAGTCTAGACATCCCAAGAATACAAGGCTTTTTAGCCCCAAGGAGATCATTTGATTACCACACTTCCTAGTTTAACAACATGTACTTGCTATATCTTTGTACATGTATATGTATATGTGGTTAGTGAATGAAAATCCCATTTTACATTAAAATTACATGTATTCATAATTGACTAAGTGGTTGAATTAATTAGCCATATGATTTGGAGCTTACTTCCTATGTTCATGTATGAGAATTTACATATGTTTAAATGCAAATGGGTATATAGTCTGGACAACCCGAGAATATGAGGCTTTAGCTAGCTCCAAGGAGGTCATTTGATTACCTCACTTCCCTGGTTTAACAACGGCACATGCGTAGTTAATTTGATTCTTATGTCATTTTTGTATAAGAATTTGGATAAAGTTTTAAATTAATATGTTAAAATGATTCAATGAAATAAAATATAAATTGTAAATATACACATACATTCATCATTTAAGTGTGCTAAAATATGTTGCATATATAGATACACCTAGGATTAAATCATATGCATGTTACATGTGATGGAAAGGAATTATTTAATTTATATGTCGTGGTATTAAATCAATTAATTTAATCTTAAGATGTCTTTCATTTTGAATAGGATTATTTAAAGTGAACTAAACTTAGGATTAATTAAATCATTTAACAAAACCATTCACTAAAGAGAACTAAATCAAATCAAATTATACTTAGAAAGTGACTTAAGGTAGGGATGAAAGAGGGCAATCCACTTTTTTCTCTTTATAACACTTGTTAAAGTGTAATCAAATGAAACAAAAAAAACATAAATTAAAATTCTCAAATCAATTAAACTACTTCAAGTGAAATCAAACCTTTCATGTTAAATTGAATCTTTCCACACTTGGAATATACAACACTAATGCCTAACAAGACTTAGCACCTTAATACACACATTAGAATTAAGTCACCACTTTAGCTCAAGTTAGGAATGTATGATGTGATGTATGTTTTGTTTTATAATATATTATTTTAGATTGGATGTTAGAGTGTATGCTTTGTAGATTAGATGATAGGATAATATTAGCCTAATAATATTTTCTTTAGGGGATTATGCTTAAGGGATGCTTAAAATAAATGTGAATGCTCTTTTGTAGGTTGCTTTAACCATAATCCAAGTTTGGACAGGTGGGCTTAGTTACCCATGTGTAGGGTGCTAACTCCAAATTATAAATAGAACTACTTCGGATTATATTTATATTTAGCTAACCACTATTTCGCATGTGTAGTTAGATGTACTTTTCCCACATAAATGTAATATTTACAATAGGATTAGGATTAGTGCTATGGGAGATTAGGATGAGCAGTGGCTAGAAGGCTTTGTCCTAGAGTGCCCTGTGATGCCTTTGAAGCAAGTACCATCAAATTCAAAGAAAGAACCAAATAATAAATGGAGATATATGAAGAAGAAGACCCCCAGCATTTAATACAATTATAGTTATTCTTTCATATTCTAGGTTATATAAGGGTAGAATTTACCCATCTTTTCTCTCTTTGGGTTGTATGATTGTGACGTATAGACCTTTTATTCTTTTATTCTTTATGATAGTTTATATAATTATTTGATGTTATATTTATATTGTGCATTAGGATGACATGTTTTTCATAGTTTATTAAATGATTGAGGCTTTAATGTGTGGCTTGGATATGATTAGGCTCGGACGGTGGCTGTGCTAATGGACTATCCCCATTGTTCTTGATGTCACCCTCCCTGAGTTATCCTTTGTAACCAGCAAACCTTTCTTGGTGTGATTTGAGTTACTTCAAGCACCTACAAGGAAAGCTTCTTTATCTTAGAAATGATCTTCTTAGAAGTTTGGGATAGGGAGATATCCTAACTTTCTTTGGACTTAAGAGGAGCAATCCCCAAGGATTACTCTAACAGAACTAAATGGTTGTTATAATTAGGGTTCCTTAGGGATAACTATGGCTCATAACTTATAGCTGCGCTCAAGCTAGTTCTTAAAAGTGATACAATTCTCTAAGACATGGCCTAACATGCGGTGGTAGGGGTAATAGCTAGGATCATTGCTCTTGCCCACTTCCTCCGGCCTCTCAGGCTCTGGTAACTGAAAGTCAGGTTTTTTTAAGAGATTCTTAAATATTTTCCTAACTACCTCCCTCTTGAATGAATATGGTTTATTCAATCTATAGGCAAGAGTAGGTGGAAAGTAGCTACTGGCGATGGATCAGGAATAAGGTGGTGGGTAGGTTCTTTGAGGTGGTGGACATGGTGGTTTGTGGCCTGGTGGTAGGTATGATGGCCGGTGAAAAGGAGGTCTTGAGCTTCGTGGTCTCTCCTGCTTGAACTACGGTTGGCTGTCCCAGCTTCTTTCTCAAACACCCACACTTTGGCCTAGATGATTGGTCGGGAAAGGGCAACTATTTGGCTTCCTCTTGTAGGTTAGCTGCCTTGTCGATTAATTTCTTGAATGTTTTGATGGTAAATCCCTTAAGTATGAAGGTGACCTAGCAATTGATATTCTTGAGAAGAATCTCAAAGGCATGCTATTTGGACAGTTGTGGTTCACATTTCATGCCAGGTTGCACCACTTGAGAATGTAGTCAATGTAGGACTCGTTGAGTTTCTGTTTCTCTATAATGAGGTTGCCTACAATCACCCTCTACTGAGCTCCGTCTAACTTCTTGATAAAGAGGTGCTCTAACTCAACAAAAAGCCTTCACTGAACTGTTGGGTAGTTCGACATACCAATCAAATGCAACACTAACAATACTAATAAAAGTGGAAGAAGTTCATTGCGACCGGTGTTACAACGGTGACTCTAAATTGTGCAATGTGTTATCTTGAGTTCCACTTTGCAATCAAAGATCTTGAAGGATGGTGGCACAAAACCCTAAATAAAATAAAACTAAATAAAAAAAAACCTAAAAAATAATAATAAAAAATCTAAACCTAAAATAAACATAAACTAACCTAAAATAAACTAAACTAAAATAAATAAAACTAAACCTAAACTAAAATAACTAAGCTAAATACAAACTAAATAAAATAAAATAAATGAAATAAAACCTAAACTTAAAGGAAAGAAACTTAAGAATGAGCTAAAGATAAAAGGAAAACTTAAGCCAAAAGCCTAAAATACTTACCTAAAATAAAAGATTAAACTGAAACCAAAATAAAATAAAATAAATTAGCTAAAGAATGAGGCAAGGAATAAAGAAATAAATAAAATAAAGATCTAAAATAGATGAATAAATCAGATAAAGAGTAAATTAAAGTAAAATAAAATGGAAAAAAATAAAGATAAAGAATGGCAAAATGAAAAAATAGCTAAATGAATAGATCAGGCCACATGGGTTTGCTTGATTTAAAGATCTGGCCACAGGCCCTCGATCGGGAGCCAGAGTCAGGGGAATGCACGGACCATTCCGGGGTGTCCCTGAGCCAGGCCCTGACCCAGGCCCTGATCCCAAGGCCTGGGTGCCCAATACAGGCTGGAGCAGGCTGGCTGGCCTGAGCCCTAGGCCCTGGGCCAGGTGCTGGTGGGGACTGAATACAGCCTTTGAATCACAGGGGTTGAGACCAGCAGGCCTGTGAGCCATACAGGCCATGAATGGCGGCCCTGGGGCCCTGAGACTTACTACAGGTGGTGGGGCCACGGACCACTAGTCTTGGGCTACAGGCCTGTGCTGCCACAAGGCCGCAGGCTAGGCTTTGACTAGGTAAGGTGAGATGCAAAATAAAGATAAGAGGCCTAGAATAAAAGACTAGGCTGGGCTTTAAGAGTAAGATAAGAGTATATAAAGAAGGCTAAAATGAATAGAATGCAAATGAAGCTAAACCAAATAAAGATAAAATAAATGGGATTGGAGGCTGATAAGAATAAGGCAGACATGAAGATAATGATTCTAAGATATGATAAAGATAAAGTAGAAATAAAGAATGAAGCCTAAAAATGAGCCTTTGAAAATAAGATAAAGAATGATAAAAGAAATGCGTGAAAAAAGAATAAGACTAAAGATAAAATAAAATAAATATAAAAATGAACTTAAACCAAGAATATTAAATAAATAAATAAAAATCTGGGCAATCCTAAAATGAACTAAACCTAGCCTAATACTAAACCAAATAAATAAAAAAAACCAAAACTAGATTTAAAAAGCTTAGTAAAATAAATAAAATAAAAACCAAAATGAAAAACTAAAATAAAAATAAGGCTTAAACAAAAAAAAATAAAAATATAGCTTCAATTAAAAATAAAATTTTAAATCTAAACCTAAAAATAAATTAAAATAAAAGCTTAAATAAAATAAAAGCTAACAACAACAATGAAGCCTTGTCCATATGGGTGAGATTCATTCTATGAATCCTTAGATCTCCATTGTGTCTGATACATGTGTCAAATTCTCCTTTAAATCATAACTAGATCATTTTTTCTAACCAAAGTCTTTTTTTGGGTCTACCTCTAACTTTCTTAACATAAGGATGAATCTAAATGCATCTACTCTCTAAGGATTCTTCGGTAGGCAGCTTTGTGGCCAATTAGGCTCTAAGAATCTCCCCAATCTTATCTCTTGGATTCTCCATTTTCCTCAATATACTCATTTTGCATTCTATCTCTGAGGTAAAACCCTCATCCCACAGCATCCTCATCTCACAGTACCAGCTGTCTTTATGCTTCTCTTTTATTGGTGACATTACATCATAAGTCATTCTTGGTCTTACCACCATCTTATAAAATTTTTATGCTTTAATCGGAACTTTTACATCACATAATAAATAAACTAAACTTAATAAAAATTAAAATAAAATAAATAAAATTTAAAAATAATAAAATAAATAAAAAATAAACTAAATATAATATTGGTTTGTAATTTTTTTAAAAAAATCCCACAAACCTATTTGTAAATCTTAAAATACACAAATACAAAACCACAAAACACAACTATTCAGATACCACAAACCTACGAAACCCAAATGACCTAATCCCAAAAACTCTAAAATTAAACCTAGAAATTAACTAAATAAATTTAAAATAATACAAATAAAACTGTACGAATAAACTAATCCCACAAGTGGTGGTGTGAAGGGAGAGATCGAAAGGATATGAT